>CAXAQZ010000118.1:5000-7500 GCA_963971145.1 Sussaba pulchella
GTTCGACGCGTAGACCGATCGCATGTACATTGAGTTGACGCGTAGACCGATCGCACTCGGGAATAATCCACGCGTAGACCGACCGCGACCAGAGTTGCTCGACGCGTAGACCGATCGCTTTTTCGAAGAGTAAAAGAAAATAACTTTCTTCTTATCGTATTAATGTAACAATCAATATCAAAACGTGGTTAAAAAATTTTTTTTTTCCAAATTGTTTTTTCATCGAAATGAAATAAATAAACCTTCATTTTTTACCCGTAGATCGACCGCTTTTTCTTGAAACCAAAAAAAAAAAAAAAATTTCGTTTGTAAAATAATAAGAACATGAAAATTATTCCAGGCGTAGACCGATCGGTTTTTCTGAAATTCGAAAGAAAAAAAATTTTCTTCATGAAACGCGAAAACCATTTTGACCAAAAATTTATTCTAATAAATTGATGAAAAAAAATTGGTATCGAAAAACTCGCTTTCTCGAAAAGTAAAAGAACATAACTTCCTTCTTATCGCATTAACGTAACAATCAATATCAAAACGTGCTTAAAAATTTTTTTTTTCAAATTATTTTTCCATCGGAATGAAATGAATAAACCTTAAATTTTTACCCGTAGATCGACCGCTTTTTCTTAAACCCGAAAAGAAATAAAAAAATTTGGTTGTAAAATAATAAGAACATTAAAATTATTCCAGGGGTAGACCGATCGGTTTTTTTGAAATTCGAAAAAAAAAATTTTTTTTTTCATGAAACGCGAAAATTAATTTTACCTTAAATTTGTTCTAATAAATTGATGAAAGAAATTGGTATCGAAAAACGAAAGAGGAATTTCAAATCCACGCGTAGACCGACCGCGGGCAGAGTTGTTCGTTGCGTAGACCGATCGCATGTACATTGAGTTGACGCGTAGACCGATCGCACTCGGAAATAATCCATCCGCAGACCGACCGCGACCAGGGTTGTTCGACGCGTAGACCGAT
The DNA here is from genome assembly GCA_963971145.1 of Sussaba pulchella. Taxonomy (NCBI): domain Eukaryota; kingdom Metazoa; phylum Arthropoda; class Insecta; order Hymenoptera; family Ichneumonidae; genus Sussaba; species Sussaba pulchella. The sequence goes on from CAXAQZ010000118.1 coordinate 5,973, forward strand.
CGCTTTTTCGAAAAGTAAAAGAACATAACTTTCTTCTTATCGCATTAACGTAACAATCAATATCAAAACGTGCTTAAAAATTTTTTTTTTCAAATTATTTTTCTATCGGAATGAAATGAATAAACCTTAATTTTTCACCCGTAGATCGACCGCTTTTTCTTAAACCCAAAAAAAAAAAAAATTCGTTTGTAAAATAATAAGAACATTAAAATTATTCCAGGCGTAGACCGATCGGTTTTTCTGAAATTCGAAAAAAAAAAAAAAATTTTTCATGAAACGCGAAAACCATTTTGGCCTAAAATTTATTCTAATGAGTTGATGAAAAAAAATTAGTACTGAAAAACGAAAGAGGAATTTAAAATTCACACGTAGACCGATCGCAAATCTTGTTTGGTCGATAAGTAGACCGTTTATGGTTTCACGAATTTCTTTTATAGGGACGGTCCGAATCTTGTTAATCAACGAGCATTCTTCTAACTCAATCGAGCATTCGTTATTCCCGGCGTTTATCCTCGTATCAATTATTTCGGTTCGAAGAGTAGACGAATCCCTATTTGAAAATTTTTTAAATTTCCACGTGCATCGCATTGGGCCGTTAAAAGTCGTCAGAATCTTCGTAATATTCAACGATTCTCCGGACTTTATGCAAATTAGAAATAAATTTTTTTGCTCGAATAAATTTTTACGAAAATTTTAGATAGGTACAGTGGGAATCTTGTTAATCCATTTATGCAAAATATAATATCACAGATAAAACATTCCTTCAACAAAATCAAGTATCAGTTATTTCCGCCATTTACCGTTGAACAAAATATTTAAGGTCAAAGATTATGCGAATTAGTTTTTTAATTTTTTAATCTATATTTTCAACGTGCATCGCATCGTTGTTAAAATCTTCGTAATATTTAACGATTCTCCGGACTTAATGCAAATTAGAAAAAGATTTTTTTGCTCGAATTAATTTTCACGAAAATTTTAGATAAGGACAGTGGGAATCTCGTTAATCCATTCATATAAAATTTTATATCACAGAAGGAAAATTGCTTCAACGAAATCAAGTATCAGTTATTCCCGCCATTTACCGTTGAACAAAATATTTACGGTCAAAGAGTATGCTCTAATTGTTTTTTCAATTTTTTAATCTATATTTTTAACGTGCATCTCATCGGGCCGTTAGAAATTATCAGAATCCTCATAATATTCAACGATTCTCCGGACTTTATGCAAATTAAAAGAAGATTTTTTTAGCTCGAATTAATTTTTACGAAAATTTTAGATAGGGACAGTCGAAATCTCGTTAATCCATTCATGCCAAAACTTATATCACAGAAGAAACATTTCTTCAACGAAATCAAGTATCAGTTATTCCCGCCATTTACCGTTGAACAAAATAATTACGGTCAAAGAGTATGCTCTAATTGTTTTTTCAATTTTTTAATCTATATTTTGAACGTGCATCGCATCGGGCCGTTAGATATTATCAGAATCCTCGTAATATTCAACGGTTCTCCGGCCTTTTCGCAAATTA
>CAXAQZ010000118.1:17500-25000 GCA_963971145.1 Sussaba pulchella
ACACGTAGACCGATCGCATGTACATTGAGTTGACGCGTAGACCGACCGCACTCGAAAATAATCCACGCGTAGACCGACCGCGACCGGAGTTGTTCGACGCGTAGACCGATCGCATGTACATTGAGTTGACGCGTAGACCGACCGCACTCGGGAATAATCCACGCGTAGACCGACCGCGACCAGAGTTGTTCGACGCGTAGACCGATCGCTTTCTCGAAAAGTAAAAAAACATAACTTTCTTCTTATCGCATTAACGTAACAATCAATATCGAAACGTGGTTAAAAAGTTTTTTTAAAAATTATTTTTTCATCGAAATGAAATAAATAAACCTTCATTTTTCGACCGTAGATCGACCGCTTTTTCTTAAAACCAAACAAAAAAAAAAAAAAATTCGTTTGTAAAATAATAAGAACATTAAAATTATTCCAGGCGTAGACCGATCGGTTTTTCTGAAATTCGAAAAAAAAAAAAATTTCTTTCATGAAACGCGAAAACCATTTTGACCTAAAATTTATTCTAATAAATTAATGAAAAAAAATTGGTATCGAAAAACGAAAGAGGATTTTAAAATCCACACGTAGACCGATCGCATGTACATTGAGTTTACGCGTAGACCGACCGCACTCGGGAATAATCCACGCGTAGACCGACCGCGACCAGAGTTGTTCGACGCGTAGACCGATCGCATGTACATTGGGTTGACGCGTAGACCGATCGCCCTCGGAAATAATCCACTCGTAGACCGACCGCGACCAGAGTTGTTCGACGCGTAGACCGATCGCATTCTCGAAAAGTAAAAGAACATAACTTTCTTCTTATCGCATTAACGTAACGATCAATATCAAAACGTGCTTAAAAATTTTTTTTTTTAAATTATTTTTCCATCGGAATGAAATGAATAAACCTTAAATTTTTACCCGTAGATCGACCTTTTTTTCTTGAACCCAAAAAAAAAAAAAAAAATTCGGTTGTAAAATAATAAGAACATTAAAATGATTCCAGGCGTAGACCGATCGGTTTTTTTGAAATTCGAAAATGAAGAAAAAAATTTTTCATGAAACGCGAAAAAAAATTTGACCTAAAATTTATTCTAATGAATTGATGAAAAAAATTGATATCGAAAAACGAAAGAGGAATTTAAAATCCACACGTAGACCGATTGCATGTATATTAAGTTGACGCGTAGACCGACCGCACTCGGAAATAATCCACGCGTAGACCGACCGCGACCAGAGTTGTTCGACGCGTAGACCGATCGCATGTACATTGAGTTGACGCGTAGACCGATCGCACTCGGGAATAATCCACGCGTAGACCGACCGCGACCAGAGTTGTTCGACGCGTAGACCGATCGCTTTCTCGAAAAGTAAAAAAACATAACTTTCTTCTTATCGCACTAACGTAACAATCAATATCAAAACGTGGTTAAAAAATTTTTTTTCAAATAATTTTTTCATCGAAATGAAATAAATAAACCTTCATTTTTCGACCGTAGATCGACCGCTTTTTCTTGAAACCAAAAAAAAAAAAAAAAAATTCGTTTGTAAAATAATAAGAACATTAAAATTATTCCAGGCGTAGACCGATCGGTTTTTCTGAAATTCGAAAAAAAAAAAAATTTCTTTCATGAAACGCGAAAACCACTTTGACCTAAAATTTATTCTAATAAATTGATGAAAAAAAATTGGTATCGAAAAACGAAAGAGGATTTTAAAATCCACACGTAGACCGATCGCATGTACATTGAGTTGACGCGTAGACCGACCGCACTCGGGAATAATCCACGCGTAGACCGACCGCGACCAGAGTTGTTCGACGCGTAGACCGATCGCATGTACATTGGGTTGACGCGTAGACCGATCGCCCTCGGAAATAATCCACGCGTAGACCGACCGCGACCAGAGGTGTTCGACGCGTAGACCGATCGCATTCTCGAAAAGTAAAAGAACATAACTTTCTTCTTATCGCATTAACGTAACGATCAATATCAAAACGTGCTTAAAAATTTTTTTTTTTAAATTATTTTTCCATCGGAATGAAATGAATAAACCTTAAATTTTTACCCGTGGATCGACCTTTTTTTCTTAAACCCAAAAAAAAAAAAAAAATTCGGTTGTAAAATAATAAGAACATTAAAATGATTCCAGGCGTAGACCGATCGGTTTTTTTGAAATTCGAAAATGAAGAAAAAAATTTTTCATGAAACGCGAAAAAAAATTTGACCTAAAATTTATTCTAATGAATTGATGAAAAAAATTGATATCGAAAAAGGAAAGAGGAATTTAAAATCCACACGTAGACCGATCGCATGTATATTGAGTTGACGCGTAGACCGACCGCACTCGGAAATAATCCACGCGTAGGCCGACCGCGACCAGAGTTGTTCGACGCGTAGACCGATCGCATGTACATTGAGTTGACGCGTAGACCGATCGCACTCGGGAATAATCCACGCGTAGACCGACCGCGACCAGAGTTGTTCGACGCGTAGACCGATCGCTTTCTCGAAAAGTAAAAAAACATAACTTTCTTCTTATCGCATTAACGTGACAATCAATATCAAAACGTGGTTAAAAAATTTTTTTTCAAATAATTTTTTCATCGAAATGAAATAAATAAAACTTCATTTTTCGACCGTAGATCGACCGCTTTTTCTTGAAACCAAAAAAAAAAAAAAAAAAATTCGTTTGTAAAATAATAAGAACATTAAAATTATTCCAGGCGTAGACCGATCGGTTTTTCTGAAATTCGAAAAAAAAAAAAATTTTTTTCATGAAACGCGAAAACCATTTTGACCTAAAATTTATTCTAATAAATTGATGAAAAAAATTGGTATCGAAAAACGAAAGAGGATTTTAAAATCCACACGTAGACCGATCGCATGTACATTGAGTTTACGCGTAGACCGACCGCACTCGGGAATAATCCACGCGTAGACCGACCGCGACCAGGGTTGTTCGACGCGTAGACCGATCTCATGTACATTGGGTTGACGCGTAGACCGATCGCCCTCGGAAATAATCCACGCGTAGACCGACCGCGACCAGAGTTGTTCGACGCGTAGACCGATCGCATTCTCGAAAAGTAAAAGAACATAACTTTCTTCTTATCGCATTAACGCAACGATCAATATCAAAACGTGCTTAAAAATTTTTTTTTTAAAATTATTTTTCCATCGGAATAAAATGAATAAACCTTAAATTTTTACCCGTAGATCGACCTTTTTTTCTTGAACCCAAAAAAAAAAAAAAAAATTCGGTTGTAAAATAATAAGAACATTAAAATGATTCCAGGCGTAGACCGATCGGTTTTTTTGAAATTCGAAAATGAAGAAAAAAATTTTTCATGAAACGCGAAAAAAAATTTGACCTAAAATTTATTCTAATGAATTGATGAAAAAAATTGATATCGAAAAACGAAAGAGTAATTTGAAATCCACACGTAGACCGATCGCATGTATATTGAGTTGACGCGTAGACCGACCGCACTCGGAAATAATCCACGCGTAGACCGACCGCGACCAGAGTTGTTCGACGCGTAGACCGATCGCATGTACATTGAGTTGACGCGTAGACCGATCGCACTCGGGAATAATCCACGCGTAGACCGACCGCGACCAGAGTTGTTCGACGCGTAGACCGATCGCTTTCTCGAAAAGTAAAAAAACATAACTTTCTTCTTATCGCATTGACGTGACAATCAATATCAAAACGTGGTTAAAAAATTTTTTTTCAAATTATTTTTTCATCGAAATGAAATAAATAAACCTTCATTTTTCGACCGTAGATCGACCGCTTTTTCTTGAAACCAAAAAAAAAAAAAAAAAAATTCGTTTGTAAAATAATAAGAACATTAAAATTATTCCAGGCGTAGACCGATCGGTTTTTCTGAAATTCGAAAATGAAGAAAAAAAATTTTCATGAAACGCGAAAAAAAATTTGACCTAAAATTTATTCTAATGGATTGATGAAAAAAATTGATATCGAAAAACGAAAGAGGAATTTAAAATCCACACGTAGACCGATCGCATGTACATTGAGTTGACGCGTAGACCGACCGCACTCGGGAATAATCCACGCGTAGACCGACCGCGACCAGAGTTGTTCGACGCGTAGACCGATCGCTTTCTCGAAAAGTAAAAAAACATAACTTTCTTCTTATCGCATTAACGTAACAATCAATATCTAAACGTGGTCAAAAAGTTTTTTTAAAAATTATTTTTTCATCGAAATGAAATAAATAAACCTTCATTTTTCGACCGTAGATCGACCGCTTTTTCTTGAAACCAAACAAAAAAAAAAAAAAATTCGTTTGTAAAATAATAAGAACATTAAAATTATTCCAGGCGTAGACCGATCGGTTTTTCTGAAATTCGAAAAAAAAAAAAATTTCTTTCATGAAACGCGAAAACCATTTTGACCTAAAATTTATTCTAATAAATTAATGAAAAAAAATTGGTATCGAAAAACGAAAGAGGATTTTAAAATCCACACGTAGACCGATCGCGTGTACATTGAGTTTACGCGTAGACCGACCGCACTCGGGAATAATCCACGCGTAGACCGACCGCGACCAGAGTTGTTCGACGCGTAGACCGATCGCATGTACATTGGGTTGACGCGTAGACCGATCGCCCTCGGAAATAATCCACTCGTAGACCGACCGCGACCAGAGTTGTTCGACGCGTAGACCGATCGCATTCTCGAAAAGTAAAAGAACATAACTTTCTTCTTATCGCATTAACGTAACGATCAATATCGAAACGTGCTTAAAAATTTTTTTTTTTTAATTATTTTTCCATCGGAATGAAATGAATAAACCTTAAATTTTTACCCGTAGATCGACCTTTTTTTCTTGAACCCAAAAAAAAAAAAAAAAATTCGGTTGTAAAATAATAAGAACATTAAAATGATTCCAGGCGTAGACCGATCGGTTTTTTTGAAATTCGAAAATGAAGAAAAAATTTTTTCATGAAACGCGAAAAAAAATTTGACCTAAAATTTATTCTAATGAATTGATGAAAAAAATTGATATCGAAAAACGAAAGAGGAATTTAAAATCCACACGTAGACCGATCGCATGTATATTGAGTTGACGCGTAGACCGACCGCACTCGGAAATAATCCACGCGTAGACCGACCGCGACCAGAGTTGTTCGACGCGTAAACCGATCGCATGTACATTGAGTTGACGCGTAGACCGATCGCACTCGGGAATAATCCACGCGTAGACCGACCGCGACCAGAGTTGTTCGACGCGTAGACCGATCGCTTTCTCGAAAAGTAAAAAAACATAACTTTCTTCTTATCGCATTAACGTAACAATCAATATCAAAACGTGGTTAAAAAATTTTTTTTCAAATTATTTTTTCATCGAAATGAAATAAATAAACCTTCATTTTTCGACCGTAGATCGACCGCTTTTTCTTGAAACCAAAGAAAAAAAAAAAAAATTCGTTTGTAAAATAATAAGAACATTAAAATTATTCCAGGCGTAGACCGATCGGTTTTTCTGAAATTCGAAAAAAAAAAAAATTTCTTTCATGAAACGCGAAAACCATTTTGACCTAAAATTTATTCTAATAAATTGATAAAAAAAAATTGGTATCGAAAAACGAAAGAGGATTTTAAAATCCACACGTAGACCGATCGCATGTACATTGAGTTGACGCGTAGACCGACCGCACTCCGGAATAATCCACGCGTAGACCGACCGCAACCAGAGTTGTTCGACGCGTAGACCGATCGCATGTACATTGAGTTGACGCGTAGACCGATCGCCCTCGGAAATAATCCACGCGTAGACCGACCGCGACCAGAGTTGTTCGACGCGTAGACCGATCGCATTCTCGAAAAGTAAAAGAACATAACTTTCTTCTTATCGCATTAACGTAATAATCAATATCAAAACGTGCTTAAAAATTTTTTTTTTTAAATTATTTTCCATCGGAATGAAATGAATAAACCTTAAATTTTTACCCGTAGATCGACCTTTTTTTCTTGAACCCAAAAAAAAAAAAAAAATTCGGTTGTAAAATAATAAGAATATTAAAATGATTCCAGGCGTAGACCGATCGGTTTTTTTGAAATTCAAAAATGAAGAAAAAAATTTTTCATGAAACGCGAAAACCAATTTGACCTAAAATTTATTCTAATGAATTGATGAAAAAAATTGATATCGAAAAACGAAAGAGGAATTTAAAATCCACACGTAGACCGATCGCATGTATATTGAGTTGACGCGTAGACCGACCGCACTCGGAAATAATCCACGCGTAGACCGACCGCGACCAGAGTTGTTCGACGCGTAGACCGATCGCATGTACATTGAGTTGACGCGTAGACCGATCGCACTCGGGAATAATCCACGCGTAGACCGACCGCGACCAGAGTTGCTCGACGCGTAGACCGATCGCTTTTTCGAAGAGTAAAAGAAAATAACTTTCTTCTTATCGTATTAATGTAACAATCAATATCAAAACGTGGTTAAAAAATTTTTTTTTTCCAAATTGTTTTTTCATCGAAATGAAATAAATAAACCTTCATTTTTTACCCGTAGATCGACCGCTTTTTCTTGAAACCAAAAAAAAAAAAAAAATTTCGTTTGTAAAATAATAAGAACATGAAAATTATTCCAGGCGTAGACCGATCGGTTTTTCTGAAATTCGAAAGAAAAAAAATTTTCTTCATGAAACGCGAAAACCATTTTGACCAAAAATTTATTCTAATAAATTGATGAAAAAAAATTGGTATCGAAAAACTCGCTTTCTCGAAAAGTAAAAGAACATAACTTCCTTCTTATCGCATTAACGTAACAATCAATATCAAAACGTGCTTAAAAATTTTTTTTTTCAAATTATTTTTCCATCGGAATGAAATGAATAAACCTTAAATTTTTACCCGTAGATCGACCGCTTTTTCTTAAACCCGAAAAGAAATAAAAAAATTTGGTTGTAAAATAATAAGAACATTAAAATTATTCCAGGGGTAGACCGATCGGTTTTTTTGAAATTCGAAAAAAAAAATTTTTTTTTTCATGAAACGCGAAAATTAATTTTACCTTAAATTTGTTCTAATAAATTGATGAAAGAAATTGGTATCGAAAAACGAAAGAGGAATTTCAAATCCACGCGTAGACCGACCGCGGGCAGAGTTGTTCGTTGCGTAGACCGATCGCATGTACATTGAGTTGACGCGTAGACCGATCGCACTCGGAAATAATCCATCCGCAGACCGACCGCGACCAGGGTTGTTCGACGCGTAGACCGATCGCTTTTTCGAAAAGTAAAAGAACATAACTTTCTTCTTATCGCATTAACGTAACAATCAATATCAAAACGTGCTTAAAAATTTTTTTTTTCAAATTATTTTTCTATCGGAATGAAATGAATAAACCTTAATTTTTCACCCGTAGATCGACCGCTTTTTCTTAAACCCAAAAAAAAAAAAAATTCGTTTGTAAAATAATAAGAACATTAAAATTATTCCAGGCGTAGACCG
>CAXAQZ010000118.1:37500-42020 GCA_963971145.1 Sussaba pulchella
TTATACCTTTTCGTTTCTCGAAGTGTTTTTTCCCCAGATACTCGACGAGGAGTGACTGGGGACACTCTTTGTTCATTTAAAATTTTTAATTTATTTATTTTCGACTCGGTTGCGGTGTCTTTCACAATGAAAAAGACCCTTGACAACTCAGCCACGGATTGCATCTTTCTATCCTTCCTCCTTCTTCCTTCTCATATATTTATTTCTTATTATTGTGCGAACCCGCTATCGCACTCTCGTCAATTTTCTCGTTTATAAAACCACATAAACTCTTATATAATGCTGGAAATTTTATATTCTCAGCGTCTCGACGTGCCCTCTTTTGAGGCACGTATTTTTGTATTTATGTTTGCAATATATCAGGAATTCATGGTGAAGTCCATCATTCATATTGATATTCTCGCCCGGAACAGGGTGAGTCGATGCTCGGTATAAGTTTATTAACAACTCGTGTTGAAAAACTTTCATCGCCGTAGCGTGTACCACGTAAGAGCCATTTGGTCATAGACGCCGACTCGTGGTAATGCTGAGTTATAGTATGTAACCGATGATCGGACGGTAAGCGGTGACCGAACCGTCGCCTCGACTCCTCTTATAGTACCGAGCTGGGGCGCCTGCGGTTCGGCGAACGACGGCTTATACATGGGGCGCAGGGCGGCCGTACTAGCGTTGAACGGCCCGGACGGGCTCCGTGCGCTCGGACTTAGAAAAAAAACGGGCGTCAAAAACACGAAAATGTTCGCCTCGTTGGAAATGGAGTAATGAAATGATGGAATCGTCGCTACAAGGTTATAACATTTTAAACATGATAAGTCATCATTTATATATATATTTGATTTTACCAAAATTTTTCCGAATCTAATTGCTCAAAAAACAAAAAAAAATAATTACCGTCTATTTCAAATTTTTAATGATTCAATTTATGCGAAAAAGATAGAATCTTATATAAACAGTATGGAAAGTAAGATTGATAAAGTCGACTATATTAATTTATCGAATAACGATGAATAAAATTTGACGCGTAGACCGATCGCTCGTTTATAAAATTCTAAAAATTCAAAAATTCTTGTTAAACGTGAACAACGTTATGAATTGTAATTGAATCGAAAAAGTTTGTTTTGACAATAAAAACCGATCAACGATAAGTGAATTTTGAATCCACACGTAGACCGATCGCATGTACATTGAGTTGACGCGTAGACCGACCGCACTCGAAAATAATCCACGCGTAGACCGACCGCGACCGGAGTTGTTCGACGCGTAGACCGATCGCATGTACATTGAGTTGACGCGTAGACCGACCGCACTCGGGAATAATCCACGCGTAGACCGACCGCGACCAGAGTTGTTCGACGCGTAGACCGATCGCTTTCTCGAAAAGTAAAAAAACATAACTTTCTTCTTATCGCATTAACGTAACAATCAATATCGAAACGTGGTTAAAAAGTTTTTTTAAAAATTATTTTTTCATCGAAATGAAATAAATAAACCTTCATTTTTCGACCGTAGATCGACCGCTTTTTCTTAAAACCAAACAAAAAAAAAAAAAAATTCGTTTGTAAAATAATAAGAACATTAAAATTATTCCAGGCGTAGACCGATCGGTTTTTCTGAAATTCGAAAAAAAAAAAAATTTCTTTCATGAAACGCGAAAACCATTTTGACCTAAAATTTATTCTAATAAATTAATGAAAAAAAATTGGTATCGAAAAACGAAAGAGGATTTTAAAATCCACACGTAGACCGATCGCATGTACATTGAGTTTACGCGTAGACCGACCGCACTCGGGAATAATCCACGCGTAGACCGACCGCGACCAGAGTTGTTCGACGCGTAGACCGATCGCATGTACATTGGGTTGACGCGTAGACCGATCGCCCTCGGAAATAATCCACTCGTAGACCGACCGCGACCAGAGTTGTTCGACGCGTAGACCGATCGCATTCTCGAAAAGTAAAAGAACATAACTTTCTTCTTATCGCATTAACGTAACGATCAATATCAAAACGTGCTTAAAAATTTTTTTTTTTAAATTATTTTTCCATCGGAATGAAATGAATAAACCTTAAATTTTTACCCGTAGATCGACCTTTTTTTCTTGAACCCAAAAAAAAAAAAAAAAATTCGGTTGTAAAATAATAAGAACATTAAAATGATTCCAGGCGTAGACCGATCGGTTTTTTTGAAATTCGAAAATGAAGAAAAAAATTTTTCATGAAACGCGAAAAAAAATTTGACCTAAAATTTATTCTAATGAATTGATGAAAAAAATTGATATCGAAAAACGAAAGAGGAATTTAAAATCCACACGTAGACCGATTGCATGTATATTAAGTTGACGCGTAGACCGACCGCACTCGGAAATAATCCACGCGTAGACCGACCGCGACCAGAGTTGTTCGACGCGTAGACCGATCGCATGTACATTGAGTTGACGCGTAGACCGATCGCACTCGGGAATAATCCACGCGTAGACCGACCGCGACCAGAGTTGTTCGACGCGTAGACCGATCGCTTTCTCGAAAAGTAAAAAAACATAACTTTCTTCTTATCGCACTAACGTAACAATCAATATCAAAACGTGGTTAAAAAATTTTTTTTCAAATAATTTTTTCATCGAAATGAAATAAATAAACCTTCATTTTTCGACCGTAGATCGACCGCTTTTTCTTGAAACCAAAAAAAAAAAAAAAAAATTCGTTTGTAAAATAATAAGAACATTAAAATTATTCCAGGCGTAGACCGATCGGTTTTTCTGAAATTCGAAAAAAAAAAAAATTTCTTTCATGAAACGCGAAAACCACTTTGACCTAAAATTTATTCTAATAAATTGATGAAAAAAAATTGGTATCGAAAAACGAAAGAGGATTTTAAAATCCACACGTAGACCGATCGCATGTACATTGAGTTGACGCGTAGACCGACCGCACTCGGGAATAATCCACGCGTAGACCGACCGCGACCAGAGTTGTTCGACGCGTAGACCGATCGCATGTACATTGGGTTGACGCGTAGACCGATCGCCCTCGGAAATAATCCACGCGTAGACCGACCGCGACCAGAGGTGTTCGACGCGTAGACCGATCGCATTCTCGAAAAGTAAAAGAACATAACTTTCTTCTTATCGCATTAACGTAACGATCAATATCAAAACGTGCTTAAAAATTTTTTTTTTAAATTATTTTTCCATCGGAATGAAATGAATAAACCTTAAATTTTTACCCGTGGATCGACCTTTTTTTCTTAAACCCAAAAAAAAAAAAAAAATTCGGTTGTAAAATAATAAGAACATTAAAATGATTCCAGGCGTAGACCGATCGGTTTTTTTGAAATTCGAAAATGAAGAAAAAAATTTTTCATGAAACGCGAAAAAAAATTTGACCTAAAATTTATTCTAATGAATTGATGAAAAAAATTGATATCGAAAAAGGAAAGAGGAATTTAAAATCCACACGTAGACCGATCGCATGTATATTGAGTTGACGCGTAGACCGACCGCACTCGGAAATAATCCACGCGTAGACCGACCGCGACCAGAGTTGTTCGACGCGTAGACCGATCGCATGTACATTGAGTTGACGCGTAGACCGATCGCACTCGGGAATAATCCACGCGTAGACCGACCGCGACCAGAGTTGTTCGACGCGTAGACCGATCGCTTTCTCGAAAAGTAAAAAAACATAACTTTCTTCTTATCGCATTAACGTGACAATCAATATCAAAACGTGGTTAAAAAATTTTTTTTCAAATAATTTTTTCATCGAAATGAAATAAATAAAACTTCATTTTTCGACCGTAGATCGACCGCTTTTTCTTGAAACCAAAAAAAAAAAAAAAAAATTCGTTTGTAAAATAATAAGAACATTAAAATTATTCCAGGCGTAGACCGATCGGTTTTTCTGAAATTCGAAAAAAAAAAAATTTTTTTCATGAAACGCGAAAACCATTTTGACCTAAAATTTATTCTAATAAATTGATGAAAAAAATTGGTATCGAAAAACGAAAGAGGATTTTAAAATCCACACGTAGACCGATCGCATGTACATTGAGTTTACGCGTAGACCGACCGCACTCGGGAATAATCCACGCGTAGACCGACCGCGACCAGGGTTGTTCGACGCGTAGACCGATCGCATGTACATTGGGTTGACGCGTAGACCGATCGCCCTCGGAAATAATCCACGCGTAGACCGACCGCGACCAGAGTTGTTCGACGCGTAGACCGATCGCATTCTCGAAAAGTAAAAGAACATAACTTTCTTCTTATCGCATTAACGCAACGATCAATATCAAAACGTGCTTAAAAATTTTTTTTTTAAAATTATTTTTCCATCGGAATAAAATGAATAAACCTTAAATTTTTACCCGTAGATCGACCTTTTTTTCTTGAACCCAAAAAAAAAAAAAAAAATTCGGTTGTAAAATAATAAGAACATTAAAATGATTCCAGGCGTAGACCGATCGGTTTTTTTGAAATTCGAAAATGAAGAAAAAAATTTTTCATGAAACGCGAAAAAAA
>CAXAQZ010000119.1:0-5000 GCA_963971145.1 Sussaba pulchella
GATTATTTCCGAGGGCGATCGGTCTACGCGTCAACCCAATGTACATGCGATCGGTCTACGCGTCGAACAACTCTGGTCGCGGTCGGTCTACGCGTGGATTATTCCCGAGTGCGGTCGGTCTACGCGTAAACTCAATGTACACGCGATCGGTCTACGTGTGGATTTTAAAATCCTCTTTCGTTTTTCGATACCAATTTTTTTTCATTAATTTATTAGAATAAATTTTAGGTCAAAATGGTTTTCGCGTTTCATGAAAGAAATTTTTTTTTTTTCGAATTTCAGAAAAACCGATCGGTCTACGCCTGGAATAATTTTAATGTTCTTATTATTTTACAAACGAATTTTTTTTTTTTTTTGTTTGGTTTCAAGAAAAAGCGGTCGATCTACGGTCGAAAAATGAAGGTTTATTTATTTCATTTCGATGAAAAAATAATTTTTAAAAAAACTTTTTAACCACGTTTAGATATTGATTGTTACGTTAATGCGATAAGAAGAAAGTTATGTTTTTTTACTTTTCGAGAAAGCGATCGGTCTACGCGTCGAACAACTCTGGTCGCGGTCGGTCTACGCGTGGATTATTCCCGAGTGCGGTCGGTCTACGCGTCAACTCAATGTACATGCGATCGGTCTACGTGTGGATTTTAAATTCCTCTTTCGTTTTTCGATATCAATTTTTTTCATCAATCCATTAGAATAAATTTTAGGTCAAATTTTTTTTCGCGTTACATGAAAATTTTTTTTCTTCATTTTCGAATTTCAGAAAAACCGATCGGTCTACGCCTGGAATAATTTTAATGTTCTTATTATTTTACAAACGAATTTTTTTTTTTTTTTTTTTGGTTTCAAGAAAAAGCGGTCGATCTACGGTCGAAAAATGAAGGTTTATTTATTTCATTTCGATGAAAAAATAATTTGAAAAAAAATTTTTTAACCACGTTTTGATATTGATTGTCACGTCAATGCGATAAGAAGAAAGTTATGTTTTTTTACTTTTCGAGAAAGCGATCGGTCTACGCGTCGAACAACTCTGGTCGCGGTCGGTCTACGCGTGGATTATTCCCGAGTGCGATCGGTCTACGCGTCAACTCAATGTACATGCGATCGGTCTACGCGTCGAACAACTCTGGTCGCGGTCGGTCTACGCGTGGATTATTTCCGAGTGCGGTCGGTCTACGCGTCAACTCAATATACATGCGATCGGTCTACGTGTGGATTTCAAATTACTCTTTCGTTTTTCGATATCAATTTTTTTCATCAATTCATTAGAATAAATTTTAGGTCAAATTTTTTTTCGCGTTTCATGAAAAATTTTTTTCTTCATTTTCGAATTTCAAAAAAACCGATCGGTCTACGCCTGGAATCATTTTAATGTTCTTATTATTTTACAACCGAATTTTTTTTTTTTTTTTTGGGTTCAAGAAAAAAAGGTCGATCTACGGGTAAAAATTTAAGGTTTATTCATTTTATTCCGATGGAAAAATAATTTTAAAAAAAAAATTTTTAAGCACGTTTTGATATTGATCGTTGCGTTAATGCGATAAGAAGAAAGTTATGTTCTTTTACTTTTCGAGAATGCGATCGGTCTACGCGTCGAACAACTCTGGTCGCGGTCGGTCTACGCGTGGATTATTTCCGAGGGCGATCGGTCTACGCGTCAACCCAATGTACATGCGATCGGTCTACGCGTCGAACAACCCTGGTCGCGGTCGGTCTACGCGTGGATTATTCCCGAGTGCGGTCGGTCTACGCGTAAACTCAATGTACATGCGATCGGTCTACGTGTGGATTTTAAAATCCTCTTTCGTTTTTCGATACCAATTTTTTTCATCAATTTATTAGAATAAATTTTAGGTCAAAATGGTTTTCGCGTTTCATGAAAAAAATTTTTTTTTTTTTCGAATTTCAGAAAAACCGATCGGTCTACGCCTGGAATAATTTTAATGTTCTTATTATTTTACAAACGAATTTTTTTTTTTTTTTTTTTGGTTTCAAGAAAAAGCGGTCGATCTACGGTCGAAAAATGAAGTTTTATTTATTTCATTTCGATGAAAAAATTATTTGAAAAAAAATTTTTTAACCACGTTTTGATATTGATTGTCACGTTAATGCGATAAGAAGAAAGTTATGTTTTTTTACTTTTCGAGAAAGCGATCGGTCTACGCGTCGAACAACTCTGGTCGCGGTCGGTCTACGCGTGGATTATTCCCGAGTGCGATCGGTCTACGCGTCAACTCAATGTACATGCGATCGGTCTACGCGTCGAACAACTCTGGTCGCGGTCGGTCTACGCGTGGATTATTTCCGAGTGCGGTCGGTCTACGCGTCAACTCAATATACATGCGATCGGTCTACGTGTGGATTTTAAATTCCTCTTTCCTTTTTCGATATCAATTTTTTTCATCAATTCATTAGAATAAATTTTAGGTCAAATTTTTTTTCGCGTTTCATGAAAAATTTTTTTCTTCATTTTCGAATTTCAAAAAAACCGATCGGTCTACGCCTGGAATCATTTTAATGTTCTTATTATTTTACAACCGAATTTTTTTTTTTTTTTTGGGTTTAAGAAAAAAAGGTCGATCCACGGGTAAAAATTTAAGGTTTATTCATTTCATTCCGATGGAAAAATAATTTAAAAAAAAAAATTTTTAAGCACGTTTTGATATTGATCGTTACGTTAATGCGATAAGAAGAAAGTTATGTTCTTTTACTTTTCGAGAATGCGATCGGTCTACGCGTCGAACACCTCTGGTCGCGGTCGGTCTACGCGTGGATTATTTCCGAGGGCGATCGGTCTACGCGTCAACCCAATGTACATGCGATCGGTCTACGCGTCGAACAACTCTGGTCGCGGTCGGTCTACGCGTGGATTATTCCCGAGTGCGGTCGGTCTACGCGTCAACTCAATGTACATGCGATCGGTCTACGTGTGGATTTTAAAATCCTCTTTCGTTTTTCGATACCAATTTTTTTTCATCAATTTATTAGAATAAATTTTAGGTCAAAGTGGTTTTCGCGTTTCATGAAAGAAATTTTTTTTTTTTTCGAATTTCAGAAAAACCGATCGGTCTACGCCTGGAATAATTTTAATGTTCTTATTATTTTACAAACGAATTTTTTTTTTTTTTTTTTGGTTTCAAGAAAAAGCGGTCGATCTACGGTCGAAAAATGAAGGTTTATTTATTTCATTTCGATGAAAAAATTATTTGAAAAAAAATTTTTTAACCACGTTTTGATATTGATTGTTACGTTAGTGCGATAAGAAGAAAGTTATGTTTTTTTACTTTTCGAGAAAGCGATCGGTCTACGCGTCGAACAACTCTGGTCGCGGTCGGTCTACGCGTGGATTATTCCCGAGTGCGATCGGTCTACGCGTCAACTCAATGTACATGCGATCGGTCTACGCGTCGAACAACTCTGGTCGCGGTCGGTCTACGCGTGGATTATTTCCGAGTGCGGTCGGTCTACGCGTCAACTTAATATACATGCAATCGGTCTACGTGTGGATTTTAAATTCCTCTTTCGTTTTTCGATATCAATTTTTTTCATCAATTCATTAGAATAAATTTTAGGTCAAATTTTTTTTCGCGTTTCATGAAAAATTTTTTTCTTCATTTTCGAATTTCAAAAAAACCGATCGGTCTACGCCTGGAATCATTTTAATGTTCTTATTATTTTACAACCGAATTTTTTTTTTTTTTTTTGGGTTCAAGAAAAAAAGGTCGATCTACGGGTAAAAATTTAAGGTTTATTCATTTCATTCCGATGGAAAAATAATTTAAAAAAAAAAATTTTTAAGCACGTTTTGATATTGATCGTTACGTTAATGCGATAAGAAGAAAGTTATGTTCTTTTACTTTTCGAGAATGCGATCGGTCTACGCGTCGAACAACTCTGGTCGCGGTCGGTCTACGAGTGGATTATTTCCGAGGGCGATCGGTCTACGCGTCAACCCAATGTACATGCGATCGGTCTACGCGTCGAACAACTCTGGTCGCGGTCGGTCTACGCGTGGATTATTCCCGAGTGCGGTCGGTCTACGCGTAAACTCAATGTACATGCGATCGGTCTACGTGTGGATTTTAAAATCCTCTTTCGTTTTTCGATACCAATTTTTTTTCATTAATTTATTAGAATAAATTTTAGGTCAAAATGGTTTTCGCGTTTCATGAAAGAAATTTTTTTTTTTTTCGAATTTCAGAAAAACCGATCGGTCTACGCCTGGAATAATTTTAATGTTCTTATTATTTTACAAACGAATTTTTTTTTTTTTTTGTTTGGTTTTAAGAAAAAGCGGTCGATCTACGGTCGAAAAATGAAGGTTTATTTATTTCATTTCGATGAAAAAATAATTTTTAAAAAAACTTTTTAACCACGTTTCGATATTGATTGTTACGTTAATGCGATAAGAAGAAAGTTATGTTTTTTTACTTTTCGAGAAAGCGATCGGTCTACGCGTCGAACAACTCTGGTCGCGGTCGGTCTACGCGTGGATTATTCCCGAGTGCGGTCGGTCTACGCGTCAACTCAATGTACATGCGATCGGTCTACGCGTCGAACAACTCCGGTCGCGGTCGGTCTACGCGTGGATTATTTTCGAGTGCGGTCGGTCTACGCGTCAACTCAATGTACATGCGATCGGTCTACGTGTGGATTCAAAATTCACTTATCGTTGATCGGTTTTTATTGTCAAAACAAACTTTTTCGATTCAATTACAATTCATAACGTTGTTCACGTTTAACAAGAATTTTTGAATTTTTAGAATTTTATAAACGAGCGATCGGTCTACGCGTCAAATTTTATTCATCGTTATTCGATAAATTAATATAGTCGACTTTATCAATCTTACTTTCCATACTGTTTATATAAGATTCTATCTTTTTCGCATAAATTGAATCATTAAAAATTTGAAATAGACGGTAATTATTTTTTTTTGTTTTTTGAGCAATTAGATTCGGAAAAATTTTGGTAAAATCAAATATATATATAAATGATGACTTAT
>CAXAQZ010000119.1:15000-19434 GCA_963971145.1 Sussaba pulchella
CTAACGGCCCGATGAGATGCACGTTAAAAATATAGATTAAAAAATTGAAAAAACAATTAGAGCATACTCTTTGACCGTAAATATTTTGTTCAACGGTAAATGGCGGGAATAACTGATACTTGATTTCGTTGAAGCAATTTTCCTTCTGTGATATAAAATTTTATATGAATGGATTAACGAGATTCCCACTGTCCTTATCTAAAATTTTCGTGAAAATTAATTCGAGCAAAAAAATCTTTTTCTAATTTGCATTAAGTCCGGAGAATCGTTAAATATTACGAAGATTTTAACAACGATGCGATGCACGTTGAAAATATAGATTAAAAAATTAAAAAACTAATTCGCATAATCTTTGACCTTAAATATTTTGTTCAACGGTAAATGGCGGAAATAACTGATACTTGATTTTGTTGAAGGAATGTTTTATCTGTGATATTATATTTTGCATAAATGGATTAACAAGATTCCCACTGTACCTATCTAAAATTTTCGTAAAAATTTATTCGAGCAAAAAAATTTATTTCTAATTTGCATAAAGTCCGGAGAATCGTTGAATATTACGAAGATTCTGACGACTTTTAACGGCCCAATGCGATGCACGTGGAAATTTAAAAAATTTTCAAATAGGGATTCGTCTACTCTTCGAACCGAAATAATTGATACGAGGATAAACGCCGGGAATAACGAATGCTCGATTGAGTTAGAAGAATGCTCGTTGATTAACAAGATTCGGACCGTCCCTATAAAAGAAATTCGTGAAACCATAAACGGTCTACTTATCGACCAAACAAGATTTGCGATCGGTCTACGTGTGAATTTTAAATTCCTCTTTCGTTTTTCAGTACTAATTTTTTTTCATCAACTCATTAGAATAAATTTTAGGCCAAAATGGTTTTCGCGTTTCATGAAAAATTTTTTTTTTTTTTTCGAATTTCAGAAAAACCGATCGGTCTACGCCTGGAATAATTTTAATGTTCTTATTATTTTACAAACGAATTTTTTTTTTTTTTGGGTTTAAGAAAAAGCGGTCGATCTACGGGTGAAAAATTAAGGTTTATTCATTTCATTCCGATAGAAAAATAATTTGAAAAAAAAAATTTTTAAGCACGTTTTGATATTGATTGTTACGTTAATGCGATAAGAAGAAAGTTATGTTCTTTTACTTTTCGAAAAAGCGATCGGTCTACGCGTCGAACAACCCTGGTCGCGGTCGGTCTGCGGATGGATTATTTCCGAGTGCGATCGGTCTACGCGTCAACTCAATGTACATGCGATCGGTCTACGCAACGAACAACTCTGCCCGCGGTCGGTCTACGCGTGGATTTGAAATTCCTCTTTCGTTTTTCGATACCAATTTCTTTCATCAATTTATTAGAACAAATTTAAGGTAAAATTAATTTTCGCGTTTCATGAAAAAAAAAATTTTTTTTTTCGAATTTCAAAAAAACCGATCGGTCTACCCCTGGAATAATTTTAATGTTCTTATTATTTTACAACCAAATTTTTTTATTTCTTTTCGGGTTTAAGAAAAAGCGGTCGATCTACG
The DNA here is from genome assembly GCA_963971145.1 of Sussaba pulchella. NCBI lineage: Eukaryota > Metazoa > Arthropoda > Insecta > Hymenoptera > Ichneumonidae > Sussaba > Sussaba pulchella. The sequence continues at coordinate 16,547 of CAXAQZ010000119.1, forward strand.
GGTAAAAATTTAAGGTTTATTCATTTCATTCCGATGGAAAAATAATTTGAAAAAAAAAATTTTTAAGCACGTTTTGATATTGATTGTTACGTTAATGCGATAAGAAGGAAGTTATGTTCTTTTACTTTTCGAGAAAGCGAGTTTTTCGATACCAATTTTTTTTCATCAATTTATTAGAATAAATTTTTGGTCAAAATGGTTTTCGCGTTTCATGAAGAAAATTTTTTTTCTTTCGAATTTCAGAAAAACCGATCGGTCTACGCCTGGAATAATTTTCATGTTCTTATTATTTTACAAACGAAATTTTTTTTTTTTTTTTGGTTTCAAGAAAAAGCGGTCGATCTACGGGTAAAAAATGAAGGTTTATTTATTTCATTTCGATGAAAAAACAATTTGGAAAAAAAAAATTTTTTAACCACGTTTTGATATTGATTGTTACATTAATACGATAAGAAGAAAGTTATTTTCTTTTACTCTTCGAAAAAGCGATCGGTCTACGCGTCGAGCAACTCTGGTCGCGGTCGGTCTACGCGTGGATTATTCCCGAGTGCGATCGGTCTACGCGTCAACTCAATGTACATGCGATCGGTCTACGCGTCGAACAACTCTGGTCGCGGTCGGTCTACGCGTGGATTATTTCCGAGTGCGGTCGGTCTACGCGTCAACTCAATATACATGCGATCGGTCTACGTGTGGATTTTAAATTCCTCTTTCGTTTTTCGATATCAATTTTTTTCATCAATTCATTAGAATAAATTTTAGGTCAAATTGGTTTTCGCGTTTCATGAAAAATTTTTTTCTTCATTTTTGAATTTCAAAAAAACCGATCGGTCTACGCCTGGAATCATTTTAATATTCTTATTATTTTACAACCGAATTTTTTTTTTTTTTTTGGGTTCAAGAAAAAAAGGTCGATCTACGGGTAAAAATTTAAGGTTTATTCATTTCATTCCGATGGAAAATAATTTAAAAAAAAAAATTTTTAAGCACGTTTTGATATTGATTATTACGTTAATGCGATAAGAAGAAAGTTATGTTCTTTTACTTTTCGAGAATGCGATCGGTCTACGCGTCGAACAACTCTGGTCGCGGTCGGTCTACGCGTGGATTATTTCCGAGGGCGATCGGTCTACGCGTCAACTCAATGTACATGCGATCGGTCTACGCGTCGAACAACTCTGGTTGCGGTCGGTCTACGCGTGGATTATTCCGGAGTGCGGTCGGTCTACGCGTCAACTCAATGTACATGCGATCGGTCTACGTGTGGATTTTAAAATCCTCTTTCGTTTTTCGATACCAATTTTTTTTTATCAATTTATTAGAATAAATTTTAGGTCAAAATGGTTTTCGCGTTTCATGAAAGAAATTTTTTTTTTTTTCGAATTTCAGAAAAACCGATCGGTCTACGCCTGGAATAATTTTAATGTTCTTATTATTTTACAAACGAATTTTTTTTTTTTTTCTTTGGTTTCAAGAAAAAGCGGTCGATCTACGGTCGAAAAATGAAGGTTTATTTATTTCATTTCGATGAAAAAATAATTTGAAAAAAAATTTTTTAACCACGTTTTGATATTGATTGTTACGTTAATGCGATAAGAAGAAAGTTATGTTTTTTTACTTTTCGAGAAAGCGATCGGTCTACGCGTCGAACAACTCTGGTCGCGGTCGGTCTACGCGTGGATTATTCCCGAGTGCGATCGGTCTACGCGTCAACTCAATGTACATGCGATCGGTTTACGCGTCGAACAACTCTGGTCGCGGTCGGTCTACGCGTGGATTATTTCCGAGTGCGGTCGGTCTACGCGTCAACTCAATATACATGCGATCGGTCTACGTGTGGATTTTAAATTCCTCTTTCGTTTTTCGATATCAATTTTTTTCATCAATTCATTAGAATAAATTTTAGGTCAAATTTTTTTTCGCGTTTCATGAAAAAATTTTTTCTTCATTTTCGAATTTCAAAAAAACCGATCGGTCTACGCCTGGAATCATTTTAATGTTCTTATTATTTTACAACCGAATTTTTTTTTTTTTTTTTGGGTTCAAGAAAAAAAGGTCGATCTACGGGTAAAAATTTAAGGTTTATTCATTTCATTCCGATGGAAAAATAATTAAAAAAAAAAAATTTTTAAGCACGTTTCGATATTGATCGTTACGTTAATGCGATAAGAAGAAAGTTATGTTCTTTTACTTTTCGAGAATGCGATCGGTCTACGCGTCGAACAACTCTGGTCGCGGTCGGTCTACGAGTGGATTATTTCCGAGGGCGATCGGTCTACGCGTCAACCCAATGTACATGCGATCGGTCTACGCGTCGAACCAACTCTGGTCGCGGTCGGTCTACGCGTGGATTATTCCCGAGTGCGGTCGGTCTACGCGTAAACTCAATGTACACGCGATCGGTCTACGTGTGGATTTTAAAATCCTCTTTCGTTTTTCGATACCAATTTTTTTTCATTAATTTATTAGAATAAATTTTAGGTCAAAATGGTTTTCGCGTTTCATGAAAGAAATTTTTTTTTTTTTCGAATTTCAGAAAAACCGATCGGTCTACGCCTGGAATAATTTTAATGTTCTTATTATTTTACAAACGAATTTTTTTTTTTTTTTTGTTTGGTTTCAAGAAAAAGCGGTCGATCTACGGTCGAAAAATGAAGGTTTATTTATTTCATTTCGATGAAAAAATAATTTTTAAAAAAACTTTTTAACCACGTTTAGATATTGATTGTTACGTTAATGCGATAAGAAGAAAGTTATGTTTTTTTACTTTTCGAGAAAGCGATCGGTCTACGCGTCGAACAACTCTGGTCGCGGTCGGTCTACGCGTGGATTATTCCCGAGTGCGGTCGGTCTACGCGTCAACTCAATGTACATGCGATCGGTCTACG
>CAXAQZ010000120.1:0-34087 GCA_963971145.1 Sussaba pulchella
CCCGGAGCCCCTTAGGAGTGCCTTGTTAATACACATCCAGAACATTATACATAACCACAAATATCGAATCAGAAATAAAAGTAGAAGTAAAAAAAAAAAAATTCAGATATTTATTGAAAACGTAAGAAAACGCAGTACCCAATAGTGCGCAAGCCGAATGGCCACCGAAACCCTGAGGCCCTTAAAAACTAAGTGCCCCAGCGCAATTACTCAAGCGCCGCCAATCGGCGCCGATATCGATAGAATCACCGCACACGAGCACACATACATCCACGCACACGAATATTCGCAGTCATCAATTAGCAACGCACAAGTTTGCAAGCAGCATCGCCCGCAAAGCCTCCTTAACTCTTCTCGTGGTCGCCATCCCCGCAAACCCAGCGGTGAAGCGTTCCACATCGAACACGCAGTAAACGTACACGACTTTCGATAGCACTTGGTCCGAACATGCGGAACGACGACGTCTAGAACCTGCCCCCCCCCCTCACCGCACCTCATGGGCAACCGGCAGAGCAGGCTGCATCAGCTGATTCCGCAAGTAATGTGGCACTTCATATCGTCGTACAGCATATGCCAGGGCCCCCATGAAATATCTACGACGATCGACAATCGTTAGCCACTGTAACGCCGCGTAATTGAACGATTGAACGAGACCACCGAAGGCGGGCAAAGGTCAATCGTAATTATACGAAGCGTCTTGTTCGAAGATAATAATCTGTAGTAATTCATGAGGAGTTATTGCTTTTCTGTGGTTTTTTTTTTGTGTTTTGGGTTATTATTGGTGGGAATGGATCATCTGCGAACGAGACGCTTCGTATAATGACTATCGAACTTCGCCCGCCTTCGGCGGGCTTGTTTGATCGTTGAATTATATTACGCGTCTCGTTCTCGATGATAATCTGTAGACTTTCAGCGAAGAAAGTAATAACTCTCTACTGGTTCTATTTATTTTGATTACTTACATATATGTCCAGTATATTTCCATCCAGTCTACCTGTACAGGTTCTTTTCATCCATAGAGGGAAGCGAGATACAATAAAACAAGGCGGGACAACAATATTTCTCGACTGCATATTATACTAGCAAAGCCCGCGCGAATGACAATTTTTCTTGAAAAAAGGCCCATTGTAAAATCTAGCGAAAACTTCTGAACGCTCGGACCAGCTAGCGTTCCACGTATCGTATCGATATCTACGCCTTTTCTGAACGCTGCACTCACCGCTGCATGTTTTGTACTGTAAGCTGAGAACGTTTCCATATCTGTTCCTGCTGTCCTCAACAGGGCTTTTACGCAATAGTCTAACGTCTGTGCTGACACCTCCTTGTGTGGTTTAATCATACTTATGAACAACATCTCATTATCATCCGGTCTCACGGCTGCAGTTCTTAAAATATACGTAAGTATTGCTGATGCTACGCATAATTCTCCGGCTTCTGTGAAGAACGGAAGAACTAATTCTGGTTGCATTTTTTCTGGTTTCGATGTTTTCGTAAGATCCGAAATTTTCATCATTATCTTTTCGCTTTCGACTTTTATATTTTTAATTCGAATCGGAGCAAGAGTTTGGAGTCTCTGCGGTGTTGCCATAATCAATAACGTTGCAACTCTTTCTCCTATCTCTCTCAGCGGAGCTTTGTCCATGAAAACCTTTTCAAGAAGTTGTAATACTTGCTCTTTATCCCATGTACTATCATACTTCGGACGCGGTGGTTTTTGTTTGTATACTCCTTTCAAAAACCGTGATACCATATCATCTTTTTCGAAATTTTGACCGAGAATTAATACAATAGCAGACCTGTCTGCGCATAAACTACCATAATTTGCACCTTCCTCGAATCTTTTTGACAAAAAAGCAATGATGTCCGTTGTCTCAGCTTTGAACGTATCGCTCTGTTGGCTCGTTCTGAATTGCCACCAACGTTTCAAGGACGATTGATATTGTTTTATCGTATTCGGTGATATCGAATTCACCATCACATCCGTTGCTTTGTCCTTGATGCCTCTCCTTTGGAAGGCCTGCCTGATACACTCCCTGCCACCAACGAAAGTTTGTGCGCTAGAGGATGTGTTATGTTCCTGCACAGAGATAATAAGAGGTTCTTATTAGGTTCTAAAATAACGGGAGGTGAGGTAAGTAGTGACAAAAACAACGGGAACCATGGCTGTGTCAGCCAGTACGGGACAACTATTGCTCCAGCTGCCTGATCGTTTGAGCTTTTCTGTAGGAATCGCAAAGTCAACGCAAAGAGCGGAAATGCGTAAAAATCTTCCCTTGTATAAGAAATTGTAGACGCGTCCACAGCCGTAACATCTGGTTGTGGGAATCTGGCACGAAATCTTTTACATTTTTTATTGAGTCTCGATGCGAACAAAACAATCGAAAACGGACCAAATTTTTTATTTATTATCTCAAACATCTTCTTCGACAGCACCCATTCAGTGTCGTTGTTTTTAATTCGGGATGCCGCGTCCGCAAAAACGTTTTATTTTGTTGAAATATACGACGCGACAAACCAAAGCTTCCATTTTTCTCCCCATTGCCGAATTTCTCTTGTTAATTCACTTAAATGAGGGAATTGTACACCCCCCGATCGATTTATGTACGAGAATGCCGACGTATTATCCACTCGTTATTATATTTCCTTATTCGATCGATTTTCTGCGGAGCTTTCCAGAGCTAGAAATGCTGCGAGAAGTTCAAGGTTATTAATACTATAGTTCTTTTCTATCAAGCCCCAAAACCCGTAAGAACTCCTACTCTCGCAATGTGCTCCCCACCCTGTTAAGGAAGCATCTGTCTCGATTTCTAGCGCAAAATTGAAAGTGCGAATAGGGTTAGAACCTAAACTTAGATTTCTTCTCCACCAGCACAGATCTTCTATGAGTCTATCTTTGAAAGTGAATATCTTATCGTAGTTTCCGCCGTTGAGTTCGAGCGCAAGAAAGTTTTGTCTCTCTAATCTCTTACAATATATCGATCCCTAAGCCATCACGTCCTTGATCCGGACTCTCTTTTGCTCAGTTAACTCCTATCTAAAGCTCTTCAAATTAATAATGGATCCTAGATATCTACATACTTTGCTAGGAATAAGTGAGCTTTTCTCCCAGCTCATACTGAAACCTAGATTTTTAAGAAGATCACACGTTTCTGTAATATTTTCTGCACTCATCTTTCGAGTTCTGCTCATGACTAGAATGTCATCGATATAAATAATCAGAGTAATACCTTGTGATCTTACCGAACACAAAACAGGCTTCATTTATTTTGTAAATATGAACGGGCTCGTACAAAGGTTGAATGGCAAACATGTGAACTGATAAAGTTCATCCTCGAATCGGAATCTAAGATATTTCCGATATTCTTGATCAACCAGAATCGCGTAGTATGCGTCTTTTAAATCAATTGTCCCTATGAAACAGTCTTTTGACAAGAGCCCTTCCGCTGACCGAATGTCTTCCATCTTAAAGTGAACCGGTCTGATAAAACCGTTTAATCTTTTTAGATTTAGAATGAATCTTTCAGACCCATTCGATTTTTCTACGAGGAAAAAGGGAAAGAGGAACTGAGATGGGCGGTCCTCACATCTTTCTCTTGCTTTCTTAGTCAATAAGGCCTCAATCGCGAGTCGAATATTTATACGTTCACTGTTACTCCATTCTTGCGCATACGATTAATTTCTTGAGCCTGGGATTTCCTTGAACGGAATGCGGTAACCTTTCACGCATTGTAAAATAAATTTCTCCGTGGTGATTTTTTCCCACTTGCTGATACATTTTTCTAGACGTCCAGCTAAGGTTTTTAACTGAGCTACTTCTTCTTAGTCGTCTTGGACGATCCTGTCGACGGTTTGGTCATGTTGTACGTCTGAAAATTGCGCTTGAATCGAAATGTCGAGCGTCTCTGTATGCCGACCTGCCTGCTCCCTGCAGGTGAGTATCTTGAGTTTCCCTGTGTCTTTTGCTTCGAGAATTTGGGAACACGCTTCTCTTTCATATCAGCACAGGCCTTCTCTACAACCTTTGCTTCTTTCACCTGATCGTTGAGTTTCTCTCCGTGAAGCCACTTGTCTGAGATTGTAGCTTCTAGCGTTGGTTTTACCGATTTGTTCAGTAACGGAGTTATGAAGGACTTTCTAGCGACCGATTGCTGATGGAATACGTCAGTTAGGAATTTTCCAGTATCACAGAGCAGCTGAGAAATGTTTCCTCCTCGATGCCTTCTTTAGGCGGTTCATTCATCAATGTAAGCGCTGAGCCTAGACAAATCAACGCAGATCCTACACACTTCCGTGTATCTACAAAGTGTTTGTCTCCCTTTTTCGCGATTTCAGTGAGAGCGTGGGTGATCTCCAAATTTATTTGAGGAGCTACTGTATAAAATTCGCCTTTTTTAAATATTTTTTGAGGACCTCCTTCCTGCTTCCCTCTGACAGCCCACTCGCCATCCACTGGTTCTACTTTTTTCACAAATCGGCGTTAACAGGTGTCGATGTCTCCTGTACTTCCGTGGGATCGTTTATAAGAGCTTCCAGGATATCACTTCTTTTTTGTATCTCGTCTACTTCTAGATCTTTTTCATGTATTAAGACAATTTCGTTTGCCTTATTGGCTGGTTTCTCACTGGCGGATGCCTTGTTGGCGAAGGCCTTGTTGGCGAGTGCCTCGTTGGCGGTGACCTTGTTGGCCTCGTCTTGCGAATTTTCATCCTTCCATTCTGTAGCGTTTCCTATTTTTAGGAAAACAGAATGGAAGTCAGTCATCAGACACAAACCACAAACAGATTCTTGTTGAATCTCGTTGTGTTTTTCTCGTTTAGTCGTGTGGAGCTTTTCGCGAGAGGCGGTTTCACGTTCGTGTGGACCGTGAGACCTTTTTCACTGTAAACATTTTTGTGCTAATCTCGTATCGAGATTTTGCACAAATCATAACTTACTTTCATCTCAAATCGATCGTTCTGGCGTTGTTATCACCATGGTTTCATTTGATCGATCCTTCAGGAATTGCAGCAGCCTGTTTTGGAGTTTATCCATTTTCTTTCCGAGCTTTTCGATTTTTTCCTCCGACCCTCTGTATTTTTGTATATTTTCTCTAGATGTCAAGCGAGAGAATTTTCTTTTTCTGTCCTTTGGCATATTCCTTTGATGGAACGTAAGAATTTTTGGATTAAATAATCTTTCGTTTTACGCTTAACGTGTTGAGTTCGTTGCGCAACGAAACATAATGGAGTTAGGAACGAGCGCCGCACCACTGTAGACACACGGTAGAGGGCGCAGCAGGCAGGGCTTTCGAAAGTCCTTGTACGCTAAAAAGTTGTGAGTTCAACGTATGACAAGCATTACCACAGATTATCATCGAGAACGAGACGCGAAGTATAATAGAGCGTCATATGGGCATCCTGACATTCGACGAAAATGCACCGCACAGACCTGTTCAAATGGCTCTGAAGCTGCAGATCATACTCAATAGACATGTCTGTAAGCAGAAGGCTGCAATAGTCAATATGCGGCAACACCAGTGACCGTCACAGCAGCTTCTGTGCCTCCCGCCGTAGCCGACTACGGCACGTCCACAGCCGACGAACCGCACAGTCCATTGATTATGCGCGGTACACGAAGAACATGCTCCTGTCAAAATAAAGTCTCCGTGATCGTCACTCTCCGGATTTTTACGGAGGACATTAGCGAGATAGCTTCCTGCCTTATCTTAATGACCGGGAGCAAACACCACGCAAGGCATAAACATAACGTGCCGAACGAAACAGTATCGCCTTAGTTTCAAAGTTATCTAAACGCGAAGCAATTACGCACGCGCACTCGCAAATCGGCGCCACGTCCCGATTTGACCGTGCAAACGTATTATCGACATGCGCAGGTCAGAACGAAACATAAGTCTGGCAACTGTCCTCATACAAACTATAGCTGCAACTCGACAAGATGCTTTCAAACGCCCCTGAGAAAATGGCAAGAACTATAGGGCCAAGTATGAAGCCCTGCGGAACGCCAGAACGAAGAACATTCCACGCCGACCGGTCACCACCCTTGTTTCATACTGATGGCGTGCGCTCGTGCTCCAAAATAGGCTGGAGACAAAAGGCATCCTTAGCATCCACCAGCGACGCCGCAGAATCCTGCTGCAATAGCGGCGCCTGGCCCGCTGACGATAACTGCTCGCTGAGTTGATCCAACGGAAAATCCAAGCTTATGACCGGCTGCTCTGAAGGCAGTATACTGAGCTCACGAAGTTTCACCCACGCCCTCTGCAGATCCTTCGCCACTGTAGCCCGAAGGCTGCTCTGGAAGTAACTAGCCCTCGCTGACTGGATGCGCGCCTTAATCTCGGTACGGACAATGATGAATCTTGCATGAACTTGCGTTCATCACTGGGCTGGCCACTACTTTACCGTGACGACCTTTGACGGCGCATGCTCATCAAACCCCGGAACGGTGGCCCCAGTCAAAAACGCCACCTTTGAATCCTGGAACTGCAGCCGGTAAGGTTGCGTCCAATCCGTCGCCCCAAGGCTCCGTTGAAGCTCATCTCGATCAACGCCGTTTAGACGACGATACAAAAACGACGACAAGATCATGCGCCAAAAAAATAGGCACCACATACTGTCCGTGCTCACGAACTTTTGATGATCCACATCGAAGAACGCCACAAGCATGTCAGTGTTGGAATCACTAGTGTGGCCAGGAGCGACGCCGCAACTGGCACCACGACGCTTACAAGCATCAATTCAGTAGGCAGCAGTTATGCTCAGGGGACGCCAACAAAACAGCTGTACGGAATGTGCGATGCACGGACATGCCTACCTCCGCCCCGCCTACCAACCCTATCTTTTTGGAGTAGCACATAGTCCGGCAGACAAACGAGATTATCCGAAACATCCGGCTTGAGCCACATCTCCAGGAAGCTAATGATGTGGAACTACAGAGTCGTAGAGTGGTATTGCAGCTCATTCACATGTAGCTATTCCGTATGAGTCCACTGAAGATCGAAGCGTATCCGGAACATTATCAGGTGCCATCGGCACCCCTTGCATAAAGCCTGCAGCACCGACTGCCGCGCGTGCATTAGCGGCACTGCCAGTCATAGCTGTCAGACTGAGGGGAAGGGACTCTCGAAATGGGTTCTCACCACGCCTTGTTTCAACGGCGCTTGAGGAGAGGCAGATTTTTGACACTGCCTCTTAAGCACCTGACATCTGATGGACGCTCGCGGAACCACTTTTGCAGAACTGAAGACACGATGACGATGTATAAATAAATCATACGTACGTTCGAATGAGATTTCCACAGGTGGAGAAAATAACAGTCTGGCTGTAGTAATGACGTGAAATGAACATCATTTATGAAACTCGAGAAGTCTTTTGTTGACAAGCGATGGAAAATAATTTTGCGATAGCTGGTCGTTGACATCGCTCTGATGCACATTACCAATGTTGGCGCGCGAAGAGGTCAGGTTAGAAGAGAAAGTCGACAAGCGTGTCAGCTGTGAGGAATCGGCGTGAGGGCAAACCACCGATTGTTTGGACGCTGTTGGAAAGAGAATCACTACTCATGCTTAAATAGGTACCACATACTCAAATATGTGGGGAAAACTACAGTCTGGTAGCTACGGCGGGAGGGAATGATTTTTCTTCAAATTTCGATCTCGCCATCAATAAGTGTTCAAAAATTATTTTGCAGTAACAACTCGTTAATGTTGGTCCGATGCATATGTTGTATTGTGGCGTGCAAGAAGAGCAAGCTAGGAAAGACAGTCGATATGCGGATGGTCAGAGCGACGCGGTTGGTCGGGTACAGCAAAGAAATGAAGCCGAGCCCCCGATTTGCCGGACGCGGCGGGCAAGAATGGCACTGGAAAGAGGAACGAACGCCCTCACGTGCGATAAATATCCTACGATCTAGCAGCTATGCTGCCAGCATGATCCGGCAATGATTCCTCTAAGCCGGTAATCCCAGACGAATTCGCACCTCGCAATACCCGCGGTGTAATCTCCCCCACCCCGACGGCACTTGTTGACGAAGCCGCGACGGACGCGGGCGACACGTTCCCCGTGGGGGAGCCATTGACGGGTGCCACCACCGACGGCTGGCTATCAACGGTCGCTCCTAGCGACACCGGCACACGTGAGATGGTGGAAATCGGCGAGGTAGCCGGAGTAGTCTCATAGAAACTCTTCGAATCTCCACTATCATCGGTGACAATATTTACCGCAATCGCATCAGTGCCTATCGAACAACGGCGACAACAATGACTAGGCCCATCTATCCTTCGACCGATCAGAAATGACTGACCCGATAACGTATGAGTGTGCACAGCAAACTGATTGCCGACAACGCCCTCCCTCGCAGCACAGCGAAGCGACAGTAAAGGTTAAGGAAAAAAGACTCTCGATCAATGTAAAATGAATAAACGATAACGCCCTACCTTTCCGTTCCTACATAGTCACACGGTAGGCGGCCCTAAGACACAGTTAAATGCATACTGCGATAGAGGTTTGTACCCGGGCACCTTTGTTGCTCCTGCATTGCGCCTTGGGTGCCAGCCGCCTTAAGACGGCCTTAAAAAGATTCCGGGGTAAACCGGGCCCGGTGTTTTCGGTGGCAGCAAAGAGACGGTGCGGACTCACCGCCAGCTCAGCGTTACACGGGTAGATACTAGCGCGAGCCGATACTGTCAAATAAATAAAAACGGCTTATCCCAGCGAAAGATGCTTCATTTCGCGGTCGGGTAGTTGGCCGACCGCGGTTATTCCGGTATCTGGAGCGACCAAATAACAATTTATTATGACAACTCACGGGCCCAGTCCCGCCAGAATATAAGGCAACAAGATTTCGTAAAATTTCGGTTGTTCGTGGTTACAGCTTGTGGTGCCTATGATAACAAAATGACCGACAAAAAAACAATGCCAATTTTGAGATTCTTCGATCGCTTCGATCTTTAGTAGACTCATAGGGAATAGCTACAACAATCCTGCGTGCCAGCGAGGAGACCGTCAAGAAGCGCAGGTGGGTAGATGAGCTGCTAAATCAATATCACGCGCGCTTTCATTCACCGGCTATGGTGTTCTTGCAGCTTTACACGAAGCTAGAGACGATTGCAGCATGTGATGCTATGATTAGGGCGAGAGAGGATAGGGGCTTGAGTGCGACTGCAGCAAATGACCATTTCGCCTCTGCTATTACCTTTGCTTCGGCAGTTGCAGGTCAAAGTAGGAAAATTTGTTTACTTTATGGAGCGTTGACGACAAAGCAGATTATCATCGAGTCGAGGGCATCGGAGGCAGCGCGTTTGACACTGGTGGAGATTACAAAGCAGGCGCTTCATACCTCCGATGATCTAGTGGCCTTAGGTATCAAGGTGGCGCGGGTCTCTACTGTCCGCAATAATAAAGTGCATGTCCAGGCAAGTACAGGCAATCTCGGCAAATTAAAATCACTGCTCAGTCCACGTGAGTTGGGTTTGATTGCGCCGGAAGATATCCAGCTCAATCTACGTCAAATCATCTATAATGTTCCGGCTTCCACGAGTGAGGAGGCGATATTGGCGAACTTTTTGACACTGAATCTTGCAAGCACGGTTCCAGCAGATACAAAAGTGGTATATGTGTACCCGACACGGGGTCGTCGTTCCACGCGTTAAGTGATTGAAACGACTGCCCAGAATAGGAAGCGTCTGAATAATGTGCCGCAGGTATCCTTGGGATGAAATCCGCGTCGTGTGACCGATCACTTATGGATACTGCAATGCTTCCGGGGTCTTAGTTTTGGTCATAAGGCCACTGATTGTGGTACGCAACAGCAATGTGGGCGCTGTGCCGGCACGCATCAGACGAATGTGTGTCCAGACGGAACTCAGCTATCATGTTATTATTGCATTGTGGCGAGGTTGCTGGAAAGTAATCGTTCGGCGTTTGATGACGTAGCATGCATCATTTTTCGAAGGAGGATCACGGCAAAAGCGCAGTTCCTTAATTATGGGAAGTCATTTGCGGATCAGCCATGGAAGCTGCCACATGTGAATGAGCTGCAATACCACTGTACAACTCTGTAGTTCCACATCATTAGCTTCCTGGAGATGTGGCTCAAGCCGGATGTTTCGGATAATCTCGTTTGTCTGCCGGACTATGTGCTACTCCGAAGAGATAGGGTTGGTAGGCAGGGCGGGGGTAGGCATGTCCGTGCATCGCACATTCCATACAGCTGTTTTGTTGGCGTCCCCTAAGCATAACTGCTGCCTACTGAATTGATGCTTGTAAGCGTCGTGGTGCCAGTTGCGGCGTCGCTCCTGGCCACACTAGTGATTTCAACACTGACATGCTTGTGGCACTGACATCCTTCGATGTCTATCATCTGCGGAATTTCATTGCGACGGATGCGCTGCATTTCATGCCCCACCGCGTGACACACAATACGACGACCTCAAGTGCGCAACTAGATTTGTGCATAATCGATGATGGGGCTAAAGTTCGTGAGCACGGACAGTACGTGGTGCCTTTTTTTTTGGCGCATGATCTTGTCGTCGTTTTTGTATCGTCGTCTAAACGGCGTTGATGGAGATGAGCTTCAACGGAGCCTTGAGGTGACGGATTGGACGCAACCTTACCGGCTGCAGTCCGTGGATTAAAGGGTGGCGTTTTTGACTGGGGCCACTGTTCCGGGGTTTGATGAGCATGCGCCGTCGAAGGTCGTCACGGTAAAGTGGTGGCCAGCCCAGTGATGAACGTTCATGCAAGATTCATCATTGTCCGTTCCGAGATTAAGGCGCGCATCCAGGCAGCGAGGGCTAGTTACTTCCAGAGCAGCCTTCGCATCCATGCTATGCAGCTATGGTGGCAAAGGATCTGCAGAGGGCGTGGGCGAAACTTCGTGAGCTCAGTATACTGCCTTCAGAGCAGCCGGTCATAAGCTTGGATTTTCCGTTGGATCAACTCAGCGAGCAGTTATCGTCAGCGGGCCAGGCGCCGCTATTGAATAAGTAGCTGGTAGCCGGAGTAGTCTCCTAGAAACTCTTCGAATCTCCACTATCATCGGTGACAATATTTACCGCAATCGCATCAGTGCCTATCGAACCACGGCGACAACAATGACTAGGCCCATCTATCCTTCGACCGATCAGAGATGACTGGCCCGATAACGTATGAGTGTGCACAGCAAACTGATTGCCGACAACGCCCTCCCTCGCAGCACAGCGAAGCGACAGTAAAGGTTAAGGAAAAAAAGACTCTCGATCAATGTAGGACCACCACTTGGAGCCGTAAGCTTCATGCAACGAAGTAGAAGCTATATGTGCGAGCAACGACCAGCAATATTTCCCCCGCGTGGGGCACGACTCAGCAGAAACGGAATGAAACTCACGGGAGAAAAGTAGCTTGACAAGGTACTCACATGACAGAAAAGAAAGTAATAGAGGGATGAATAGACAGATAAAAAGATAGAAAGAAACATTAACACATAGTCAGACATCTAGCGGGAGGGAGATAGAGGAATGGACAGCTAGAGAGATAGAGAGATAGAGAGATAGGCACCTTTCTCGTTCTTTTTTATTCATAGCTGAAAACGGGAGTAATATGGGTCTTCTCGGTATCGCAAGAAAATGCCGCAGGGAGTTGATCTGCGATGACACCCCATACGCTGATTGTTTCTCGAACAGCTTTTTACATATCGGTTCAGTAAGTCACATTGATTGTTTTTGTATCATAATATTGATGATCTTACATGAGCTTGTAGAAAAAAAATTGAATACGAAGATCGTTCTCAAAGGTTTTCAAATGACGATGATCCCTGTGTCTTCACACGGAACCAATTGTGGGATTTGAGTAGAAGACTGTAACGAACAAGTTGAGGAATTCGACAAGGAACTCCAGTGAGAAGAATGAGTCAGATTCAATAAGTGAAAACGGTCGAAAGTGAGTGGCGTACGTCAGGTTTATTCCGCGAAAAGTGTCGAGTGTTGAGCCAGTATTATTTGGCGGAAAATGTCAAAGGTGAAGTCAGATTTATTGGGCGAAAAGTGTTAAAGGTTGAGTCAGATTTATTCGGCAAACATTTTCGAAGGCGACAATGTTTGTCGGAGTGACAGAGCGTGTGGTTGAGTAGTTGGAGCTGGTTGTAGTCAGTTTTGCGAGAGTTTAAGTAGGGGAGCGATCGAGGAATCTCAAAATTGGCATTGTTTTTTTGTCAATCATTTTGTTATCATAGGCACGACAAGCTGTCACCACGAACAACCGAAATTTCACGAAATCTTGTTGCCTTATATTCTGGCGGGACTGGGCCCGTGAGTTGTCACAATAAATTGTTATTTGGTCGCTCCAGATACCGGAATAACCGCGGTCGGCCAACTACCCGACCGCGAAATGAAGCATCTTTCGCTGGGATAAGCCGTTTTTATTTATTTGACAGTATCGGCCCGCGCTAGTATCTACCCGTGTAACGCTGAGCTGGCGGTGAGTACGCACCGTCTCTTTGCTGCCACCGAAAACACCAGGCCCGGTTTAACCCGGAATCTTTTTAAGGCCGTCTTAAGGTGGCTGGCACCCAAGGCGCGATGCAGGAGCAACGAAGGTGCCCGGGTACAAACCAGTATCGCAGTATGTATTCAACTGTGTCTTATGGCCGCCTACCGTGTGACTATGTAGGAACGGAAAGGTAGGGCATTATCGTCTATTTATCTTGTTGTTTCGGGATCTTTGCCAACAAAGGATTGGTACCCACGTTGTGATAAAACTTCGTTCATTTATTCGTTTTAATTTAATTTATTATGTTTGTGATGATGTTCGGCCAAAGTGGGGTCGATGTTGTGGGTTCAATAATTCTGATTCGATTCAGAATTGTATGTAATTTTGATGTTATTTTTGATTTCAATTGGTGTCGTCTTACCATTTCCTGTTTTAATAATTCACTGCCATTAAACACTTTCATTCTTCTTTTATTTTGGTCCTATTTTATAATTCATACGCTTAATAATATTTTTACATTCCCATCCAAATCACACTCGTTCCTATTTTCCTTTCATACCAAATTATAATTCGTTCCTTTCACACCATGTTTACAATATGATAACGCTTACTATATTCATCGACGGACTAGGACGGACGGTACTAGGTTTCGCAATGCCGCACTCTTGTCCGTGTTCGTATTGCCGGTCGTCATCTCACATAGCAGTATCATGTATTTATCATCCATTTTATATCACATTTATTACACGTTAATTCAGTTCGTTTGGTTTACGTTTTATTTTATATTGTTCGATTAACTTTTCATTTTAGTTTATCATATGTTTATTCCATTTTGATATCCATTTGTATTCACATATCATTTAATGTCACAGTACACATCTTCACTTATATATTCCATCTTGTCCAGAAATCATTGCCATCAACAAAGCCGGTCATTCCACAAAACAATCAATTTATAAATACACAGACAGTTTAAAATTAACACAGACATATAGAATATTGGAAATATGCAATGAATAAACGACATCGTGGCTTCAATCGATTTGGGTTGAAACCGCACCAAGATATACCATTTTGGAGTTTGTACTCTCGCCGACGGGTGCCGAGCGACTCCTAAAATAATTCGTTAGAACTCTCGATATCCGAAATCATACGATCGGCTTCTTATTGGCCTCATTTCAACGGCGCTGACCACGCGATGAATGGGAGGGATCGCGGCCATTACGACGTGGATTCGGTGTTCATATCGTGGTTTTTCTGATTAAATTACAATGATGTTCCTACACGTTTTGGTACTGACTCGAACCATGACCAGACCGCTCGTAACTGGGTTATCCTGAACACCCGTTGAAGAGTGACGTTGCCGCGGTTCGGGAGTCTTTGCTTTGAGCAAAACCGTTTGTTTCTGATTCTCGAACTTGACTTACTCTCGGTCGTTACTTCATCAATCAATATGACTCTAATCCGGGAGTTAGTAGGTCGACTCGATCGAGTTGCATCCGCTTCGGAATTGACCGATTAACCGAACAATACCGCGTCAGCGAGACCATGCTGTCGCAGTTGTCGCAAGCAGCAAAAACATGCCTGCAACATACTGCAAGCAGCATAATTGATTGGGTCAAGCTGCTACCCGATCGAGTCACCTCTCGCAATCACACCGGCTTTTGACATCACCTCGAGAATGTAATGCCGCGATTAACAACATTCTTTACTCGAAATTCTGGGGGACTCCACCCCTCTTCCCTACGAAGTAAAAATGTTTTGACAATACTAGAAATTTATTTTTTCATCTACTTATTCCTCTACACCAGGATATAGGGATGTTGAGAAGTAGCGGGAGTAGCACTGGCCCCATTGAGGCGTGAGAGCTTCTCGAACCTCCCTCTCTCTTTCCTGCTCTACAATGCAAACTCTTGACGGGTCGGCGGCCCCAAGGTTTACCGACACAGGCGTTGCCGGAGCCGCCGAGGAATGTCGCTAACGACTGTAAAGACAATAGCCTATAACACAGGCCAAGGCCACCACTACCAACACCCCCAGCGTACAAGTCCCGATTACCGCTGGCATGGCATAATCGAATTGTTTTTTAAAATTGTCTCTTATATCCCGCAGACGTGCACCAATACTTCGCAGCTCTGCGGGGTTACGGAAAACACTCTTTATGGGCCCTGAAACATTGACATAGTCCTGTACTGGCACCCCTCTTTAACTCTCTGACAGGGCAAGATTTCCAGGGGGCAGATAGTCCTCCGTGACCATCTGTATTACCCTGTGCTTCGTCCGGATGATGAACCCCCGGGTGGTTACCAAACAATTCTCTGTCAAAGTCAAAATCCTATTCCCTACTAGTTTTTCATGCTACGGCTTACCCCCACCACAGCCAGTTGTAATGGGCTCTTCCGATGGTGCTTCAAATAACCACCTCCCAGAAGACGACATCATAGTTATAAGCGTGTGGGTAAGGCTGGCGACTCGCTTATCACATTGCGGGCCCCCCCAGCTTTTCAAAAATCCACTACTCGCACGGCGCATTCACCATTATCGGCGTAGTCGCGTGTGTCGGTGGACAAACGTTATGACGCTATACGACCTTACACTTCCGGAGATCCTCAGGCGCCAAGCGTATGAAATTTTGATTCGCCCAGTCGACCACTACAAGCTCCTCGATTGTGTCAATGTAACGATAAACGTTCCCCGTACCCGGCGTGGGTAACGGATACGTCCCGACTCACGCTGTACTGCCGCTGCCCGATCAGCGGTATTTCGATGACCAAGACCACCGTGCTATTGGTATAGTATGCGTGCCCCGCGCACACACGCAGGAAAGCCGCGATGTGACCACGCTCCACAGTGGTCGGAAACGAGCTTCTCGGTGGGAGGTGGAGGAGGGTATCGGTGAGATACGCAACTAACTTGCGTGGTGGCAGTACCTTGAGACTCAACTTCTTCGCCTTTGCTTGAACGACCAACTCCACCAGCCCGCGCACGTCATCCAGTAGCCTCTCCACGTATAGGCCCACGAGGCGAGGTTCTCGTCCAGTCGTTGTCGTCGTGTAACTTGTTCCATCAGTTGAACAAGGCTGGCTCGAACTCGCGTAATCAGCCCCTGCAGCCGTATCTCATTATCTTGCATGTTTCGAGCCGTGGAATTACATACGTCCATGGCCGCTTCCACAACCTGCAGCTGGTCACTCACGGTGCCCTTGAGTGCCCTCTGGTTAGCCCGCAATGCGGTCAGGTCTTTGTGAATTTCTGCTGCATCATTGGCATCCATATTCCCAGCGATAGTTCGAATAACGGTACCCAGACCGTCTACTAGCCCCCTTCGGTGCCTGTCAGAAGAGATTCTCAACAGATCGCGGATGGTTTATGATCCGGTTTCAATCTTCCGGGCTTTCTGTGCCACGGTAACCCTAACCGTGACGCACAGCCCATCCGTATCCTTCACCTCACGGCACAGGTCAAGCAACCCCCCAAGGATATTCGTAACCATGGTGCATCGCTCAATTACTGGCCTGACATTGAGTGCTACTTCCAGCTTCCACGTCATCTCTGCCTCAGTCATGGTTCTTGAATCCCCATAGTCTATCATCGGTTGAGTGTAAAACGGTATTATCCGATAAGCCGGAACTGTCCCGGCCACCCCCGCTTGCACCAACAGCAGGAAACGGTAACCGGAGAAGGACTTAGGTTACCGACGCTGGTCGAACAAAATTCCGCTGATTGCGGAGAAACCACCCCCTTCCGCTGGATGTTTCAATTTCCCCTGTCAAATCGCGTTTTCCAGCGCGGTCGCGATTAAGACTCCGCTCATAATTCCGACGACATTGGAGCCAAACGCCCTGATATCACGAAGCCACGTGATCCGCACCGCCTTCGCATCTCTCTGCGTTCTTTTGCCCTGCGAGTCTTTATGGCAATACTGGTAAGTTACCCCCAGAGATATTACCCCCCTCCGGCCGAGGTGCGTATAATCAATGTACCCGCGTTCTGCTTCCAGCCGCCCCATCGCGGTGCCCCGGACCGACTTGAAAAGCGTGTTGATCGCTGTGCCCACCACAGCGCTGGGCCTGTCTGCACCGTCGATAGCCTACTACTTTCAGTGCCGAAAAGTTCTGCAGAGGTAGCAGTTGCACTGCCGACTAACAGCCGCGATCTTATGGTAGGCCAACCTCTACCTAGACCCCATGGGCCTCAAAAGGCTATTTCACGAAGGCAGCGAAAGTCTCTCCATCTCTTTTCAATCCACTATGCCATGGTATGATTTTACGGATGGAATAAACGAAAAAGTATATTTTAAAAGCGTCCACTCTTCTCCACCGTATTCTGTCTTCAATACTTCCTTCATTGTAACGTGTAGTTGTGTGTTAGTTCGTAAGCCTAATCCATATGCCGTACGGGTAATAAACGCTATACCACCTCCCGCTGCCTGTGTGCGTGACTCGCACCAGTAACCGTGCGCACCACACGGACCGCTGGCATGAGCTACTTTACCCCGTCAATGCTCCGCCGCCAGCTTCAACCGATTTGCGTGCGATGTGAGCCTTCCCCGCCCCTTCTGGATGACGTAAGTGACCAGGGTGTGCTGCTCCCGTATATGGTATGGCCCGATCCACTTCGGATTCAGCTTAGCCGATCAGCCTCGGCGAACGATCTCGTCGTGCAATAAGACCTGGTCCTCGACCCGGACCACCGTAGGTTTTAATTATTCGTCGTACCTTGGTTTCGCCTTCACCTTCTCTTTCTCGCTGATTAGACGCTAGCGAGCGATGCTCCAAGCCACTCACAACCGTTCACGCAGCTCGCTGATGTAGCTCTTGGTGCTTGGCGGACGGCTGTCGGCAACTCTGCAGGGTGACTGAAGTCGAGTTGGTAAGCTGTCGTCTGAATCTCTTTCATCCGTAACAGCTTCCAATCCGCCTTATAGGTAGCACTCAGAAATTTCGTCCCTTGATCGGGGAGGACGATAGCCGGTGTACCAAACCAGCATATGACCTCCTCCACGAATTCTCGACCTACAGTACTAGCCTCCTGATTCGGCACCGTTATTGCCGCGTTGTACTTTGTCAGGGCATCCTGGAAGGTAAGAATATGATCATTTTCTTGCGGGGTCTCGGGGAAAGGTTGATCCATATCAATAGCAGTGGTCCCGAACGCCTCCCCCGGGGTATCCGTCACAATCATTGCTGCTAACTTCCTTCGGCTGAGCTTGTTTTCCTGGCCGTTGAGACACGCGGTAACATGCTTCCCGACTTCTTTTCTTAACCCGGGCCAGTTGTACTTCATGCGGATCCGCTGCACCGTCCGTTTGACCCCTTGATGCCCCCCGAGGTATGCATCATGGTATTCTGTAATTATCCGATCTCGCTTGCATGGCCCTGGGTAGTCCGTATCATAGCGCTCGCGCACAGCCCCTGTGCCTCCATCCTCGTCGCTTTAGTCATCGCTGGATGCCCCCGGCGTCCCGTGCAGTTCTCCGTCGCACCGCTGGGCAGTCGTGCTCCCACACCTACTGTGCAATCTACCCTGAGGAGAGAGCAGCTGCGCTAGCGCATTCCTTGTTTGCATCGTGATATCCTCAAGGGCAGCCTTCGGGCTGGCCATGGCTCCCACCCTGTCCGTCAGTAGCTGTCCCTTTTCGGACTGGCACTGACGGGGCAGAGAGGGACGATCGTTGTTTGCCATTTTGTAATCCCCTTCTATTTGCGAAGTTACGACGGAATTCTACCTTGTCCCGGGCTATTGGCTTTGGCACGAAAAGTTGTATAATAGGCAACGGTCACTTACAGGTATGAGTTCACTGTTGTCATCCCATAGTCGTCGGCGAAGCCGCTGATCCTTTGTCCCGTGAATCCTCTTCCACAACTTGCCGCTGGCCCCGGTCGAGTTGCACTAGCGATTACACCGACGTCTGCGTAGCGGGTCTCACTACTGGTGATTGTGTGTGTGTTTACGGTTGACTCACGCGCACACTGACTGTCTGTACTTATAAGTTTTCACCGTTTACTCTCACTGATTCTCCTTTGGTAGATCCCACCGCTGCCACCAAAATGTCATGCCCGCCGACCATGTGACCATATAGGAACGGATAGGTAGGGCGTTGTCATTTATTTTTTTGATTTTATTTTTATTTTTTTTCAGTGTTCGTATCTTTGTTTTCATTATTCAATTACAATGATGTTCTTACACGGTTTGGTACTGTCTCCTACCGTGACTCCCGTGGAAGACTGACGAGGCCGTGGTTCGGGAGTCTTTGCTTAGAGCAATACCATCCGTTTCCGATTCTCAAAATTGACTAACTTTCGGTCGTCACTTTGACACACGTAAGATTCTTGTTCGGGTTTGGTGTTCAATTGACGAGACGGGTTGATTAACGAGTATGACGAGCGACGCACAATCGAGGGACGATGCAAAGCTGTACGAGTTTGATACGAATGCGGAGAGGGATTACAGATTGCCGGTGTGAAACCGGGTTACGACGTTTGCGACGATAGGGTAGTTTGGGATGGGAATGGAAAGGGGAAGGAACGGAGGAGAGGGTAGACCGAGGAGTAGCGGCCAAGAGATCTTGGGGCCAGCTAAACGCAGCGACCAAGCAATGCCGGGGGCCAGTGATCGGCAGCGGCCAAGAGTCCGTGGGGCTAACTAGAGGCAGCGACCAACAATAGTTGGGGCCAACGACTAGCAGCGGCCAAGGACCCCTGGGGCCAACCGTTCGCAGCGACCAAGCACGCCTGGCGCCAGCGAGTAGCAGCGACCAGAAATCTCTGGGGCTAGCGTCCTCGGTACGAGAGAGGGTCCCCGGTTTGGATCTCGGCGACCGAGGAACTCGGGGCCGTCAATCCTCACCGAGGTAAGGAAAGGATACGATGGGGCGAGCAACCACGGGTGGAGTCACGACCAGTCGCCAAATAAATTCCCAGAGGGAGGATTCGTTTCCTTGAGACGTTTGTTCAGAGAAAATCAGTCAGGAGCGGAATGAAAACTCGTCGGTCAGCTCCCGTTTAAATAGGCGTGCGGGTGGCCGGCCGCTTGCGAGAAAGCAGAGGCGCCATGCGACATCTATCGGCTGGGCGGGAACCAACCCGCAATAGGCGCAGCGCCAGGCGCTGCTGCGTGCGGCCGCTCGCCGTGCCTGCGACCCGCACGGTAGCGTATTGGTGTGTATGCGAGTGTGTGTGAATCCGTGTGTATGTTTGTGCGTGTTTAAAAACTTAAATATTCGATATAATATAATTATTGCTGTTTTCAGCGTATAACAACTTTATCAATGAATATGACTCTGATCCGGGAGTTAGTAGGTTGACTCGATCGAGTTGCGACCGCTGTGGAATTCACCGATGAACCAAACAATATCGCGTCAGCGAGACCATGCTGGCGCAATTGTTGCAAGCAGCGAAACCATGCTTGCAACATGCTGCAAGCAGCATAATTAATCGAGTCAAGCTGCTACCCGATTGAGTCACTTCTCGCAATTACACCGGCTTTCGACATCCCCGTAAGAATGTCGAATGTCGCAATTAACAACATTCTTCATTTAAAACTCTGGGGCACAACATGTGGAAGAACAACGCATTCACTTTCGATATTTTTCGATTCGTATATATTGCTTTTCGTTCTCTTCAAATCTTCGAATATTTCTTGATTCAAAATAATGTAGTGGTTATTATGCTCGTGATATTTTTTCGATAGTATCAATTAGGCTAGCGGATTAGGAAGCATAGTCTCACATATATCAACATAAAGTTCAGAGGTAACACATTGAATAATCAAAAAACGATACGAATATACTTTCCATAAAAGGAGAAAAAAAATACTGACGACAGTAATTAGTTACTTGATCGATAATATTTATAAGTATGATGATATTTTATCAATCAAGTGCATATCGACAATGATACTTGTATCCAACGGTTGATCCTCCAGACCGCTTATGTTTGGTGACACGCATATCCAGCTGTGTATTCATTGAACGTCAACACAAGAAGAAGAATAAGCGAAGGAATAATCGTCTCGTGGAAACAAATCAGTTAACAATAGAATAAATCTTCGA
Organism: Sussaba pulchella; assembly: GCA_963971145.1. Lineage (NCBI taxonomy): Eukaryota > Metazoa > Arthropoda > Insecta > Hymenoptera > Ichneumonidae > Sussaba > Sussaba pulchella. The sequence continues at coordinate 20,518 of CAXAQZ010000120.1, forward strand.
GAAACTATATGAAAACATCATTCATTTGAAAAAAAAAAAATAATATCAATAATCAGTTCAACAATTAATAATAATATATATGACAATATTTTTATAATCGAGTGTGCATCGACGAGGATCGTTGCGTCTAACAGCTTATCCTCCCCATCGTTCGTGTCTAGTGGGACGAATATCCGAATCTGTATCGATAGAATGGAGAAGGAAAGTAAATAAAAGAATCATTAGATCAATAGGCCGTAGTTGACAACAATGAAGCAAATTAAATAATTTGAAAAAACTCCCGGCTGCGAGCGCTGACTTGCCTAATAAATTACTTCATTTTAAAATTCGAAAAGGATCAAATAATTCTCGGTATAAGCTTAGTTTATGAATAGTTTAAATTCATGTATTTAAAATTTTTAAATGATAAAATAATCTCCGATATCGTCTAAGTTTATTATTAGTTTGAATTATTAATAAAATTAAATATGATTAACCGGTTCTCGATATTATCTTAGTTTATCAATAGTTTGAATTATTGAATTGGAAATTTTAAAAGAATAAAATTATTCTCGATATCATCTTAGTCTAGTAAGAGTTTGAATTATGACCGTTCATGTTTATGAATTCTTCATGATTCTCATGAAGCCTTTGATCCAGACGTGTTTCGTCGCACCAACGTGAATTGGCGTATTTTACTCCTAATAGCGCACAAACGGCTGATTTTTTTTTTACAAATTGTTTGTACACCGGAACTGTTGGCCACAGAGATAGTTTGTGGCTCATACTATTTATGATCGGATGTTGACTCGCGGAGACATTGAATGTTAAAATTTAAACTTCTCGAACATTTTTCCCATATCGCATTTTGCTGGTGGCGACTGCATGAATCGCATCAGCATAGTCAGACTTCACGGCACCGTGTGCTGTGACAGCTCGTTGGTGAGAAAGTTCCGTGTGTAAGTGTGGTGTAACGTATCCGCGTGCTTTTTATCAAGGTTATGGACGATATTGCCAAGTGCAAGAGGGACAGTGCTATTGGCGCTCGCTGCACCTCGAGAGAGAACTGCGAGAAAGTGTCTATCGTTTTAACCTCGGAACTGGACTCAACGAAAATGAATCGTGCGGTATGCATTGGGATTTTCGGGTGATTCCGCAAATTTCGTAATTAATCGTATTAAAAAAAATAAGTTATTAATTTATCCGTGATATATATAAATATTTTTTTCAGGAATAATTCCGTAGCAGGTGCGGTTGAGGATAATTCCGCAGCGGTCAGGATAACTTATCCTTACGATAAATTATAAAAAGATATAAAAACTAGAACGCAAAAGAACTTTTCTTACAAAAAGGACGAAATTAAAGCAAATTAAATAATTTGAAAAAACTCCCGGCTGCGAGCGTTGTCGTGCAGAACAAATTTTCTTATTTGAAAATTCGAAAGGGATTAAATAATTCTCGGTATTATCTTAGTTTATTAATAGTTTGAATTCGTTAATTTTAAAAGGATGAAATAATCTTCGATATTATCTTAGTTTCTTAATAGTTTGAATTATTGCATTAAAAATTAAAAAAGGATAACATTTTTCTCGATATCATCTTAGTTTAGTAAGAGTTTGAATTACGACCGTTCATGTTTATGAATTCTTCATAATTCTCAAGCCTTCGATTCAGTCGGGAGACGTGATGAATTGAATCATGGAATGAGGACAATCTTCCGTTTTTAGCCGGGAGTTACAAATTGTTTTTCATTGAAATGTAGCTTGTGTATCCTGTCATAAGTAGATTTGTTCTCATGTGCTAGTATTCTTCCATTTTTAACTTTCCTTCGCTTCCCACTTTTTCTCGACGCTAAATTTATTACTTGTCCGGTTACCATGCTCTCACATTGTCGCACCTACCGATAAAACTTTCAACAAAGCCGTTTGATTTTATTGTTGTTACCGGTTAATCTTTCTCCGTATAAAGTTTACCTCAAATTATTACTCACTAGTAGACAAGTTGATTGACTCATTACAAATGCCTAAAACAGAAGTTTGAGCCCTTGCAGAACTAAGCTGGACGTTTTGTTTCGCTTTAATCAGAAAATCAATAAATAATAATAATTTCAATTATATTATAATTCTCTTTATTATTTCCATCTCTACTCATACTCTTCATCATGGTGCCAAATCTGGACATTTGTTCTGCCTGATTATGGCAAGGTCTTTGTTAGAGTGGCAAGCATTCAGCTAGTCTTCTCTCGGTGAAGACGATGGCAGTCGTCGACTATCCGGTGGACGGACAACTCGAAGGATCTGACATCAACAACAATCAAGAACATCGACACAATCTGACGATGCGACAATCAGCTGTGCCAAAGACAAATACCATGTGCTAAATCAGTACGCAATGTGCATGTGCTTATCAAGACTTTTCGAAATCTTAATACATCGAATTGTATGTGAATAATAAATTATTCTTATATAGAATTACTTTAGCAACACCATCTTCGGTCCTCGCTGCTATAAGTATCTCTATGAGTTGGAACCCAAGCTTATCATTCTAACTTCCTTGTGTATCGACATGGGATTTTGATGATAGATTCAAAAGTAAATATTTCAACGCAAAAAATATCTGGGAAGAAAATTGAGCTTACTTATTATCACTCTTCTGCGCAATTCGTAGCGAAATTGCAATTCCGATTGTGTCACTTGATTTGGAAACTTTTAACTTAAAAGAACATTTTTTATTACCCATCTGGGCATTTATCTAGGAATAAAACAAGCCGTGTTAAGTGCAAGTCTGACTTGCACCCAAAGGGTTCCGTACCGTTAGATTATCGTTAACCTTACGGAGCAGGCACTTCATAAATATCTAATCAATTTAAACCATATCCGTCTAGGATGAAAGAAAATAGAGAACACCAGATTTTACCAGTAAATTTTAAGTTCTCAGGTCAACCGAAAGAGCCCGAAAGGTTTGAATTCAATGGGTTAATAAATAAATGATAATAATTTTTAATAGAATTAGAAATTTATGGGTTTCGAATTTTCCTCTTTACTTGCACTACGAGAATTTCTTTCGGGCAAAAAAGTACACTATACATTTAAACGATGAATGAGTGAAAATCAATAAATAATAATAATTATACACACAATTGGAGATTTATGATTTTCAGAATTTCTCCCGTTCCTTATACTATGAAATCTTCTTTTTCGCTAAATTCCAAGGTTCTAAGTCGAGTATTCTAAATTTCGATGGTTATTCAGTCAAAAATTAATAAATAATCATATCCCTGCAATGGATGAGACATTTATGATTTTCCGTAGATTTTTAGCTGGAACGCAACCAATAGGTTATAGGCTTATGGAAAACTATTGGTTCAATTCAATTCATCTGTAAACAAAACATTTAAATGGTATTTATCGATTTTGATAGGCTCGGGGTAAATTGTTTAGCACGATAATTACAATCAAAATCGCGTCCACATATAAAAAATCACTAACGATTTTCGGTGTTTACTCTATCATATTTCTACAGCTTATTACATCAATCGATCAAAAACAAATATTATATCCACCGTATAGTTAAGAACATATGAATAGTCGGAGAGGTATACAACCATAAACAGGAAACGTTTTGCCTTGTTCGATGAGCAGTATTACGTGTGATCTCCATTAAAATAACTGCTTTGCATCATGAACAATTTATCAATAGGATTATGTACAGATCCTTGTAGGCTTTGCGATAGGCCTGTTGAGTCGTGTAATGGCTCTTCATAAGAACTAGAGCTTCTGGGGTGGACATTGGGTGCTCCACTCTCGTTCTCACCTAAGTCGAATCCCACTTCCGTTCCATCAAGGGAAAGATCACTGCTGCAGAAACTTTCTCCTGAATTCCCTGGGTAGGCATCTATAACAGAAACCAATTTTATTCAACACACAATACTTTGTATGCTTTGGGCAGGCATAGGTCATTATATAAAGCCAAGTTCGAAGTGTTTGTAGCGGATGCGATTTTCATATACCTTCCGTTCAGCCAGCTGTTCAGCCACTGTGCTTGCTACAGCGTATGAGTGTCAGTCCTCACAACCTAATGCTAGCCGAACCATAAGTTCAGTGGTAGCCACTGAAGGTCCGTAATATTGTATTCACAAATGTATCAATGGAAAGATAGCTGTAAACGACGTTATGCTTGGACGACTAACAGTAGGCTTGACACCAGCCAACCTCTTATACAGGGGGTCCAATTTTAATCTTACATTCAATTTATCTCGAAAAATGCTACTCCGATCTTTAATGAAGTATGACAAAACTTAGAGGGCCTAAAAGGGGACGTACAAAAAAAATTTTTTTTTCGGTCGAAAATCCAAAATGGCGGATTTAAGGTGGCTAACATGTTTTTTATTAATGGAACCATACTTATTTCTTTGCAACAAAAATGTTGTCATATCAAAACTGACAACTTTTGTGAGCAACGTTTTGTGATAAAATTCATAATTTCTAGGTTAGAACACAATTTTTCAATTAACTATTTTAGCGTTATCCAGGATGTACTACGAGGAGGTAAAGTCATTAACATCCCACGTGTAAGTGTAAGTGTAAGTGTAAGTGTAAGTGTAAGTGTAAGTGTAAGTGTAAGTGTAAGTGTAAGTGTAAGTGTAAGTGTAAGTGTAAGTGTAAGTGTAAGTGTAATTGTAAGTGTAAGTGTAAGTGTAAGTGTAAGTGTAAGTGTAAGTGTAAGTGTAAGTGTAAGTGTAAGTGTAAGTGTAAGTGTAAGTGTAAGTGTAAGTGTAAGTGTAAGTGTAAGTGTAAGTGTAAGTGTAAGTGTAAGTGTAAGTGTAAGTGTAAGTGTAAGTGTAAGTGTAAGTGTAAGTGTAAGTGTAAGTGTAAGTGTAAGTGTAAGTGTAAGTGTAAGTGTAAGTGTAAGTGTAAGTGTAAGTGTAAGTGTAAGTGTAAGTGTAAGTGTAAGTGTAAGTGTAAGTGTAAGTGTAAGTGTAAGTGTAAGTGTAAGTGTAAGTGTAAGTGTAAGTGTAAGTGTAAGTGTAAGTGTAAGTGTAAGTGTAAGTGTAAGTGTAAGTGTAAGTGTAAGTGTAAGTGTAAGTGTAAGTGTAAGTGTAAGTGTAAGTGTAAGTGTAAGTGTAAGTGTAAGTGTAAGTGTAAGTGTAAGTGTAAGTGTAAGTGTAAGTGTAAGTGTAAGTGTAAGTGTAAGTGTAAGTGTAAGTGTAAGTGTAAGTGTAAGTGTAAGTGTAAGTGTAAGTGTAAGTGTAAGTGTAAGTGTAAGTGTAAGTGTAAGTGTAAGTGTAAGTGTAAGTGTAAGTGTAAGTGTAAGTGTAAGTGTAAGTGTAAGTGTAAGTGTAAGTGTAAGTGTAAGTGTAAGTGTAAGTGTAAGTGTAAGTGTAAGTGTAAGTTTTTTTTTTTTTTTTTTCCAGAGGTTCAAAAATCTTCGAAAAGACACCAACAAGAGTTGTTGTGTTGTTGGTAGTGTCAGATTTTTACTGACTAAAAACATTCCTCTGCCTTCCTTCACGGTGGTGAAGGAGGTTAGACCGGAAACCGCTTTCGCATTACTTCAGTCCAACCCCTGATTGCGCCCCTAAGCGCCCGCCCTCGTTGGTTGCTGCTCGAGCCTCTTGGCCTTCAGCACCTCCTCCGCGAATTTCATAATGGCCTCCCATTTCGGCTAGGAACCGATCATGTGGGGGACCAGATTCTCAGGGTGCAGGGCTTCTCCGATTGCATCTCTTGCTGCTCTTCGTTCTTCCGCCCATCTGTCGCAGTGGAAGAAAGTGTGTTGGGCGTCGTCGAGTTTGGTCGGGCAGTAGCTGCACAGTGGGCTGTCGATGAGGCCCATTCGGTGCAGGTACGCATTAAAGGCGCCGTGGCCCGTGAGGAGCTGTGTTAAGTAGAAGTTGGTGTCTACGTGTTCGCATCTGATCCAGGTCCTTAAGCTGGGTATAAGTTTAGCCGTCCACCTTCCGGTTTCGCTATTCTGCCACCTGTGCTCCCATTCTCCAATGGTCTTCGCCCGTTCGAGTTCCCTGGCGCCGTCGACCAGGGGATTCGCTGTTCGCACTTGGTGGAGACTCTTTCGCTCCTTGGCCAAGAGGTCGATGGGGGGCGTCTTAGCGACTACCAGAATCGCTGATTCCGAGACCGTGCGATATGCACAAGCGACTCGGAGGGCGGCGCGTCTTTGCACTGCAGCCAGTTTGCGCCGATGACTTTCGTACGCGAGTTGATCTGCCCAGATTTCTGCACCGTACAGGATGATGGAGTTTACGGTACTCATCAGTAGCCTCCGTTTCGCGTAGCGCGGGCCCCCGATGTTTTTCATGATCCTCGAGAGCTTGGCCGCGGCACCGTTGGCTTTGTCAGCTGTTCGTTGTATGTGTTCTCCGAAGGTTAGCTTCTCGTCGAGCTGGAGGCCGAGATACCGGACCGATCTCTTGGCCTCGACGAGCGCTTCGCCGATGTTTATTGCGAAGGGTTTCTCAAACCAACGTTGCCTCGTGAGGACCACCATCTCCGTCTTGCTGGCTGCTAGCTTGAGCCCATGGCTACCTAGCCAGGCACCTATTCGTCTGACCAGGTGGCCAATTTTCCACCGTGCGTCCTTGGTGCTGTCCGCGATGACAATACCGGCAATGTCATCGGCGTATCCGACTAGATGTGTTTCGCGCATAAAGTTAGTGGCCAGCAGGTCGTCGTATCTTATGTTCCAGAACTCAGGGCCCAGGACTGCCCCCTGCGGGACACCGGCAGTGACCTCCATCGTTCGGGCTCCATCCGTTGTGTCATACTCGAGGAGGCGATCTGGGAGTTAATCGTCCACTATGTCGAGGATATACTGGTCGGTGCTGAAGTCAGTCTTCAGCGCGTCCAGTATGTCTTCCCAGCCCACAGAGTTAAACGCGTTCTGCACGTCGAAGGTGAGCAGTATGCACGCCTTTTTGGTTTGGTAGCTGCCAGACCAGGCTTTCTTCACGATGGAGATGGCCTGATCAATCGCGGTGATTGTCGATTTCTTCTTGCGGAAGCCGTGCTGATTGCTCGATAGACCTCCGGCTTTGTCTATTGCCTCCGTAAGGCGTCCCTTGATCATTTTTTCTAGGAGCTTGCCTGCGACGTCCAGCAAGCAGAGCGGCCTATACGATGAAGACGTCACTGGTGGACCCTTCCCTTTGTCCAGAAGAACAAGTCGTCGGCGCTTTCATCGGCGGCTGAATGTGCCTGTTGCGAGGCATGCGTTGTACATAGTAAGGAGTATCTCGGGGTACTCCCTGGATATACACTTGATGGCGTTGACAGGGATGCCGTCCGGACCAGGTGCTCTGCCTGGTTTCAAGGACTTGGCAGCGTCCTGGAGCTCTGCCGTTGTGAAGGGCGGTCCGCGCGCGGTCGACGAGTTTCCTCTAGGTATCCTCCGTGGATGCTGGGGGAAGAGATCGCCGATGATCCTTTCGATGGTAGCTGGCTCCATAGGAGGTATGTGGCTTTGCTTGCCCAGGCCCTTGACTGCGATCTGGTAGGCCTTGCCCCAAGGGTCCTCGTCCAGCTCGTCGCATCGGTTTATCCAGCACTGGTTTTTGCTTTTTTTGATCGCCCGTTTCAGGGTTTTCTTGGCGCTATCGAGTTCGGCGAGGAGAGTGTCCTGTTGGCCAGTCTGTCGCCTGCGGTTGGCCCTGACGGACTGGCGCCGCAGCGCCAGGCACTTTTTCCGAAGCTTACTGATCTCATCGTTCCACCAGTAGTTTGCGCGCCTTTTCTCGCGTGTGTTTCTGGTTGGCATGGAAGCGTCGCAGGCGGTCGAGATGGCAGCCATTGTTTTTTCCACGAGATTCTCTACGTCTTGCCTCGTATCAGCTGGTTCGCAGGCGTGTTGTTGTGCCTGGTTCTTTAGGGAGTTGATGAGTTTTGTCTCATTCAGCTTCCGATCGTTCCATCGTCGCCGCTCTTCTTTCTGTCTCGTGCCGTTGGTCGGCACGGTGCCGGTCGAGAACTGAATATATTGGTGGTCGCTGGAGTTATAATCCTCCAGGACCCTCCAATCCCATACGTCCGCGGCGGTCTCCGGTGAGGCGAAAGTGATGTCGAGGATCGACTCTCGGCAGCCCGGTCTTCTAAAGGTGGAAACGTTTCCCTCGTTCAGCGTGGTCAGGTCGAGTCGTGCGGCCATGTCTGCCAGCTCGTTTCCTCTGGTATCGCTCCACTCCATTCCCCACTCTGTCGATTTGGCATTGAAGTCACCGGCCACGATAACTTCGCCGCCAATACGCCGAATGGTGTCCTCGAGATCGGCGAGCTTGCGTTTGAATGCCAGGATGCCTTGATTTGGCGAGAGGTAGCAGCTTATCAGGGTGAAGTCTCGGAACTTTGCCCAGGTAAAACCGTCGCTGCGCCCGCTGCTCATTGGGTGCAGGGTTGGGCTAACTACCCAGATCGCTGCCGTGTTCGACGTGTCAGAGAGCCATGATGCCTTCGGTAGGTTCGTGTACTGCTCTGATATGATACAGATGTCAATGGGGTTATCGGAGATGAACTGGTGCAGTAACGCTTGAGCAGTCCACCCCCTTGCCAAGTTACATTGCAAAAAGGTCGTCATCTCTGACCGGTGGATACTCCTTTCATCGCGCTTCGATATGCTGCGCACCGTCCCGCTCCGGGCACGTGATCGGTGTCGAGCCCTTGGTTCTCGGTTGCCGCACAGAGTATGCAGCTTGGTGGTCGGTTGCATGCCACTGCTTTGTGGTCCGCTTCGCCACACTTGTAGCACAGCTTGCTGCGGTCAGGGCCAGTGCATCGGTTGGACAGGTGGCCATATCCGAGGCATCTGTAGCACCTCTGGATGGATCATGCCGCCTGATTCGGCAGATGACCCACCTGACCTTTATGCGGCCGCACGCAAGCATTTTTGGACGCTTTTCCCGTCGAGTTCTACGAACGCCGTGCGTTGCCCTCGAAAGGCGTTCTTCGAGAGCCCGATTCTTTTGATGTTCGCCGTGTCGTCGAGGTCTCGCACTAGGGCGTTGTGTACCTCTGCCTCGTCCGTGGAGGAGTCAATATCCCGGATCTCTATGGTATGGGTCGGGGCTAGACTCTTGACCGAGCCTTGTTCCCCGACCACCACCTTTATCGCTTCGGTGAAAGTTGGGCAGTTGTCCGATTCGCGATCCATCTCCAGTAGGATGTCTCCGTCCCTGGTCTCGCGGATGGAGCGGATGATCGCCTGGTGCTGCTCCGGGTTAACCTTGGCCTTAATGTCCCTGAGTAAGTCCGCGTAGGATCTTCCCTGCGCGGGCTTTATCAGTAAGGCATTACCGCGGGCGCCCGGGGCTGTTGCCTTTTTTCTTTTTGCTTTCCGGTGCGCGGGGGGCGAGGCTTGCGGGTTTGATGGGCTCGACATAGATTGTTGTGTGGCCGAGGCCTCGGTAGATGACCCAATGCGCTTCTTCTTTTTCCTGCAAACTGAGGTGAAACCTCCCTTGTTGCCTGTGCGGTTGTCTTCCTCCGGCCCGAGCGGTGGGCTGGGTGCCGGGCGTTTGTTCCTCGAAGTGCATGGTGTCGCGGCTTGCCGCGGTACCCCGCATTCCCTGGCCTCAGCGAGGGTGAGCTTCCGTTGCTCGTCCTTCCAGGATTTCCGGTGGGTGAGGGCCTCCGCGGTCAGAACGAGGGCCTCCTTAACGTTGTTCGTAACTTCCGTGGGGACAGTTCGCTTCGTTTTTATCAACCTGATGGTTTCCGTCAGAAGAGCCTGGAGCTCTCCGAGCTTGTCGTCTTCGAGGCTGATGGCCGTGTCCCGAGACATCGTAAGTTGGACCCGGGGCTGGCTGAGAGATGCTTGCGCATCAGTCAGTAACCCGGGGGCACCTATCGGGGTATGAGCATCCGGCGTGCTAGCCGGTGATGGATTCTCCGTGTTGATATTGCTTGTCACGGTTGATGCTCCAGGGGCCAAAGCACCCACCCCTGCAGCACTGCGGTCGTAAGATGACGACGCCCGGGAGCCCGCTTGCTCACTCCCTGACAGCGCCGGTACTGGCGATCCGAGCCCCAGCACCGTAAACGATGGCTTCTTCTTCCTATCACTCATACTTGATTTGATTTCAGGGTTTCTTCCCCGAGCCTGTAACCCGAGGCAGGGGCCCATACTTGGTGCTACCATCCGGAGCCAGATGGACCAAGGTTTTTTATAGCGAGGTGTTACTCCTCCCCCTCCCCCTCGGCCACCTCTTGCAAGATGGGTCCCGGGCTTGGGACCGGCAGTGGCGGGGTTAAGTGTAAGTGTAAGTGTAAGTGTAAGTGTAAGTGTGAGTGTAAGTGTAAGTGTAAGTGTAAGTGTAAGTGTAAGTGTAAGTGTAAGTGTAAGTGTAAGTGTAAGTGTAAGTGTAAGTGTAAGTGTAAGTGTAAGTGTAAGTGTAAGTGTAAGTGTAAGTGTAAGTGTAAGTGTAAGTGTAAGTGTAAGTGTAAGTGTAAGTGTAAGTGTAAGTGTAAGTGTAAGTGTAAGTGTAAGTGTAAGTGTAAGTGTAAGTGTAAGTGTAAGTGTAAGTGTAAGTGTAAGTGTAAGTGTAAGTGTAAGTGTAAGTGTAAGTGTAAGTGTAAGTGTAAGTGTAAGTGTAAGTGTAAGTGTAAGTGTAATTGTAAGTGTAAGTGTAAGTGTAAGTGTAAGTGTAAGTGTAAGTGTAAGTGTAAGTGTAAGTGTAAGTGTAAGTGTAAGTGTAAGTGTAAGTGTAAGTGTAAGTGTAAGTGTAAGTGTAAGTGTAAGTGTAAGTGTAAGTGTAAGTGTAAGTGTAAGTGTAAGTGTAAGTGTAAGTGTAAGTGTAAGTGTAAGTGTAAGTGTAAGTGTAAGTGTAAGTGTAAGTGTAAGTGTAAGTGTGAGTGTAAGTGTAAGTGTAAGTGTAAGTGTAAGTGTAAGTGTAAGTGTAAGTGTAAGTGTAATTGTAAGTGTAAGTGTAAGTGTAAGTGTAAGTGTAAGTGTAAGTGTAAGTGTAAGTGTAAGTGTAAGTGTAAGTGTAAGTGTAAGTGTAAGTGTAAGTGTAAGTGTAAGTGTAAGTGTAAGTGTAAGTGTAAGTGTAAGTGTAAGTGTAAGTGTAAGTGTAAGTGTAAGTGTAAGTGTAAGTGTAAGTGTAAGTATGAGTGTAAGTGTAAGTGTAAGTGTAAGTGTAAGTGTAAGTGTAAGTGTAAGTGTAAGTGTAAGTGTAAGTGTAAGTGTAAGTGTAAGTGTAAGTGTAAGTGTAAGTGTAAGTGTAAGCGTAAGTGTAAGTGTAAGTGTAAGTGTAAGTGTAAGTGTAAGTGTAAGTGTAAGTGTAAGTGTAAGTGTAAGTGTAAGTGTAAGTGTAAGTGTAAGTGTAAGTGTAAGTGTAAGTGTAAGTGTAAGTGTAAGTGTAAGTGTAAGTGTAAGTGTAAGTGTAAGTGTAAGTGTAAGTGTAAGTGTAAGTGTAAGTGTGAGTGTAAGTGTAAGTGTGAGTGTAAGTTTAAGTGTAAGTGTAAGTGTAAGTGTAAGTGTAAGTGTAAGTGTAAGTGTAAGTGTAAGTGTAAGTGTAAGTGTAAGTGTAAGTGTAAGTGTAAGTGTAAGTGTAAGTGTAAGTGTAAGTGTAAGTGTAAGTGTAAGTGTAAGTGTAAGTGTAAGTGTAATTGTAAGTGTAAGTGTAAGTGTAAGTGTAAGTGTAAGTGTAAGTGTAAGTGTAAGTGTAAGTGTAAGTGTAAGTGTAAGTGTAAGTGTAAGTGTAAGTGTAAGTGTAAGTGTAAGTGTAAGTGTAAGTGTAAGTGTAAGTGTAAGTGTAAGTGTAAGTGTAAGTGTAAGTGTAAGTGTAAGTGTAAGTGTAAGTGTAAGTGTAAGTGTAAGTGTAAGTGTAAGTGTAAGTGTAAGTGTAAGTGTAAGTGTAAGTGTAAGTGTAAGTGTAAGTGTAAGTGTAAGTGTAAGTGTAAGTGTAAGTGTAAGTGTAAGTGTAAGTGTAAGTGTAAGTGTAAGTGTAAGTGTAAGTGTAAGTGTAAGTGTAAGTGTAATTGTAAGTGTAAGTGTAAGTGTAAGTGTAAGTGTAAGTGTAAGTGTAAGTGTAAGTGTAAGTGTAAGTGTAAGTGTAAGTGTAAGTGTAAGTGTAAGTGTAAGTGTAAGTGTAAGTGTAAGTGTAAGTGTAAGTGTAAGTGTAAGTGTAAGTGTAAGTGTAAGTATGAGTGTAAGTGTAAGTGTAAGTGTAAGTGTAAGTGTAAGTGTAAGTGTAAGTGTAAGTGTAAGTGTAAGTGTAAGTGTAAGTGTAAGTGTAAGTGTAAGTGTAAGTGTAAGTGTAAGTGTAAGTGTAAGTGTAAGTGTAAGTGTAAGTGTAAGTGTAAGTGTAAGTGTAAGTGTAAGTGTAAGTGTAAGTGTAAGTGTAAGTGTAAGTGTAAGTGTAAGTGTAAGTGTGAGTGTAAGTGTAAGTGTGAGTGTAAGTTTAAGTGTAAGTGTAAGTGTAAGTGTAAGTGTAAGTGTAAGTGTAAGTGTAAGTGTAAATGTAAGTGTAAGTGTAAGTGTGAGTGTAAGTGTAAGTGTAAGTGTAAGTGTAAGTGTAAGTGTAAGTGTAAGTGTAAGTGTAAGTGTAAGTGTAAGTGTAAGTGTAAGTGTAAGTGCAAGTGCAAGTGCAAGTGTAAGTGTAAGTGTAAGTGTAAGTGTAAGTGTAAGTGTAAGTGTAAGTGTAAGTGTAAGTGTAAGTGTAAGTGTAAGTGTAAGTGTAAGTGTAAGTGTAAGTGTAAGTGTAAGTGTAAGTGTGAGTGTGAGTGTAAGTGCAAGTGTGCAAGTGCAAGTGCAAGTGCAAGTGTAAGTGTAAGTGTAAGTGTAAGTGTAAGTGTAAGTGTAAGTGTAAGTGTAAGTGTAAGTGTAAGTGTAAGTGTAAGTGTAAGTGTAAGTGTAAGTGTAAGTGTAAGTGTAAGTGTAAGTGTAAGTGTAAGTGTAAGTGTAAGTGTAAGTGTAAGTGTAAGTGTAAGTGTAAGTGTAAGTGTAAGTGTAAGTGTAAGTGTAAGTGTAAGTGTAAGTGTAAGTGTAAGTGTAAGTGTAAGTGTAAGTGTAAGTGTAAGTGTAAGTGTAAGTGTAAGTGTAAGTGTAAGTGTAAGTGTAAGTGTAAGTGTAAGTGTAAGTGTAAGTGTAAGTGTAAGTGTAAGTGTAAGTGTAAGTGTAAGTGTAAGTGTAAGTGAAAGTGTAAGTGAAAGTGTAAGTGTAAGTGTAAGTGTGAGTGTAAGTGTAAGTGTAAGTGTAAGTGTAAGTGTAAGTGTAAATGTACACTACCGCCAGAAAGTATCAGACCACTTACCGCGCGCTCTATGAAAAACTAGTCGCGACTTTGAAAGACGGTAGCTCCGTAAAAAATGAAGCGACGGATTTTTTACGCACACGCACACGCACACGCACACGCACACGCACACGCACACGCACATGCACACGCACACGCACACGCACACGCACACGCACACGCACACGCACACGCACACGCACACGCACACGCACACGCACACGCACACGCACACGCACACGCACACGCACACGCACACGCACACGCACACGCACACGCACACGCACACGCACACGCACACGCACACGCACACGCACACGCACACGCACACGCACACGCACACGCACACGC
>CAXAQZ010000121.1:2500-89000 GCA_963971145.1 Sussaba pulchella
TGTGTGTGTGTGTGTGTGTGTGTGTGTGTGTGTGTGTGTGTGTGTGTGTGTGTGTGTGTGCGTGTGTGCGTGTGATCGTGTGTGTGTGTATGTACGTACGTAGATACGTATATACCCACATGATCAAATTTTGCGTTAACGATTTCTCAAAACTTAATAACGCGATTCGAATGATCAATGATGCAATTGATGTGTTCTGCTGTAACTTAAAGCTGATAACATTTGAGTCCAATTACGTACAGTAGTTTTTTAGTTTTTTTGAAAAAACATTATTCAAAAAAATTTCCGTTAACGTTTTCTCTAAAAATAATAACGCGATCAAACTGGTCGATGATGATATCGATGTGTTTCGCTGTAACTTGAAGCTAATTAGATTTTGATCCAATTGGATCGAGTGGTTTTTCAGTTTTTTTTAAAAACGATCAAAAAAAATTTCAAACAATCTTTTGTTAACGTTTTCTTTAGAAACAATAACGCAATCAGACTAATCGACGACGAAACTGATCTGTTCTGCTGTAACTTAAAAGGGGAGGACCAAACATGTTAATAACGGATTTTGATGAGTCTTAGATATGTTGAAGGGGGACCCTTCCTGAGTACTAGTCTCACGGCTTTTGCTTCTCTAGGCCTTAGTTTCGGAGAAAATTTTTTGAAAATCTCTTCCCAATACATGTACCACCGACTTCCATCACTTAGCCCGAAAGCGAGCGTAGCTCAGTGAACAACGCTCGGGACTGGCACGCGGGCGGCCAGGGTTCAAGTCTCGCCGTTTTGATGATTTTTTTTTTCTAATTTATTTTTTTGAAAATTCTAACGTTTATTTTTTATTCTATCTTGTTTTTTTTATTGTTTCCGACTTTTTATTCTATTTTTATGGATATTTTTTTTCCTAAAAATTAAAACGGTCAGTAATAATCCATCATACGTACACTGAAAGAAATTTTATTGCAATATTTGCTTTTCCGCGTACCCAAAAGTACAATAAAATATACCATTTAAGGGACAATCGCGGTACAGTTGCAAAAAGTACAATAGTGAGTAACGAAATGCCGGGTTGATATCTTCTGTTGCAATAAATCACAAGAATGTTGGACTTTTACCCAAAAATAATATCAGTATTTGAAAGTCTTTATATTCAAATTTCCTATAGACTCGAATACCCAAAATTACAATAGTACTTTACAAACAGCGGAATAAAATATTTCACGTTCCGGTCAATTCATAGTAATCGTTCTTAGCTCGAATAGGGAAAATTACAATAGTGCGTTGCAGCGAGTAAAATGAGCCCTGCCCACGTAGGGTGGCCAGATTGGCCTCATACCCGGCCGAAGCTCGGCGCGATTTTGCCGATGATCGCGCCATCATTTGTAGAATCGCCGTTGCGGGGTTTGAACTCACGACCTACGGAACCTACCTACCTACCTAATCTATCTATCTACCTCGCTACCCACTCGGCTATTCTAACGTTCGTGATCTCAATCAATTTTAATCCATAATAGGCTCATCTAAGATGGCAGTCAAGAATTTTCATTTTATCACTCAGTCATCGGAACAGGCAAGTCGTGTTCTGGATATGTATATGGGGCATTCCAAACCAAACCGTGGGGTCATTTCCCTCGGGTCCGCCGATTGTTGCATGATTTTATTTTTGACTTTGTTCCGACTCAAAATACACCCTACTTTTTTTTCAGAATTTTTGCACCACTCTTTAAGGTGATGGGCGCCGATTGTTGCATAAACTTGCATATCGTTATTTGCATAGAAATACATTATATAATTTGCATACGATTTTTTTTTAACTTTGTTCTGACTACAAACAGACCCTAATTTTTTTTCACAATTTTCCCATCACTCTTTAAGGTGATGCGCGCGCATCGAAGTTGCAAAGATAAGAGTAAGCCGACAAAACGGCCATTTTTTAACCCTTTCGAACTCCCGGACGAGATATCTCGCGAGCAGATACTTCCCGCTTAGCGTTTGTGACGAGATATCTCGCGAGCAGATACTTCCCGTTTAGCGTTTGTGACAACCAGTACATGGCTGTCTGATCTTACAAGGTACGTCTGAGGCTTGTTTACAACCCGCCTCTCGTATTTTTGAGCCGGCAATCGCGTTTTGTAAACAGAACGGTAGTAATATTGAAATCGTAAGGTGCTTATAAGCACCCAAGTGAAAAAATTATATATAAACTATGTATAGTTTTCATATAGTATTGGGCATGTATAGTCTATACATAGTTTATATATAGTTTGTATATAGTTCATATATAGTTTATATATAGTTCATATATAGTTTGTATATAGTTTATATATAGAAAAAATTCCCGACAAAACGTTGCGTAATATGCGCGGCAAGCGATACGCGAAAGGAAACGCGATACTGGTGTAAGCGCTGTAACGTACCTCTATGCATCTCACCATGTTTTGAAGTATTTCACGTCGAACGGAAATACAGATAGGTAAGTCGGAAAAATCAATAGTAGTACGCATTTTTACTTTTGCCATTTAGCCGGTCAAATTAATTCAGTAGCGAAATACTGCGTGTATCGAGGACTGACTTGGACTAGTTGGCGAACTCGTCATAAGCGTTGAATAGTAAGAATTGGGACGCGAGATATCCCGTCACAAACGCTAAACGGGAAGTATCTGCTCGCGAGATATCTCGTCACAAATGCTAAGCGGGAAGTATCTGCTCGCGAGATATCTCGTCTGAGAGTGCGAAAGGGTTAAAATTTGATTTTCTTTCTACAAATGCTATGTTATAAAATAATAGTTTTTTTCCTAATTTGGGAGTGGGACGCAGCTTACTTGTATTTAAAAAAAAACTTTTCTTTTTTTCAAATCTTCAAAATCGTAACAATTTCTAATTATAAAAATCATTACACATGTGAAAAAAAAAATCAAAAATATAACGTATCTTGAAAAATGTTGATATTTTGCATATTTCGTATCTCGATTTTTCACTTTGCTGTGCTCAGAGACGGTCACGTGCTCTCCCCTCACGAAATATGAAAAATATCAACATTTTTCAAGATATGTTTTATTTTTGTTTTTTTTTTCACACGTGTAACGATTTTTACCATTAAAATTTTTTACGATTTTAAAGATTTGAAAAATAAAGAAAGTATTTTTTTAAATACAAGCAAGCTGCGTCCCACTCCCAAATTGGAAAAAAAACTATTCTTTTATAATACTTCGGAACATGAGGATCGGGTGAAAAAATGAAAACAGCTTACGTATATTATCACGATCTCATTTATTATGCATATCAATAATCTTTTACTTCGAAAATAAAAATGAACAACATAAATAATTTTCCATGTGATTTGATATTTTATTTTATTTTCAAAGAAACAAGTTCATCAAAATTACCACCAAATCACATCCAGTCTTTTCTGATAAATTCTTTCCGTCACTCAACTTGTACACTTATACGAACAACTTACACAACTTATACGAAACACAAGAGTGCCGTAAATCTGATTTAAGAAGCAATTCCTAAACAAAACTCGATAAGACCCTTTTTAACAAACAGGAAAACACTGACATGAGTCGGGATCGAGTGTAATGGCGGCCACCGGCCGGTCGCTGTTCCTCGGCCGAACTCGGGTCGGCTCGAGAACATTCGGAAACTTTTGCAATAGTGTTTTACAATTTCTCTCAAGTCCGAGTTACAGAAGCCACAAGTATTTCTCAATTCAATTTCATTCTTATTGAGAATAGTAAAGTTTCATACATTGATTGTAACTTATGTTATTTTAAATAGTAAGTTCCGAAATTATCATAGCAAAACTTCTAAAGAATCACTATCATTATTTACAATTTCAATTTTCCAAGAGCAGAATAGCAATGCTTGGAAAAGTCATATAGTAATTCTTCCTTGTCAAGATAATATTAATATATATAGAAATAGTACAATGTCCTATTATTCTAGGAATGTTCATGATTATACCCCGTTTGTCCCTAAAATGCTATATTTTATTGTACTTTTGGGTATGCGGAAAAACAAATGTTGCAATAAAATTTCTTTCAGTGTATTTCTGGTACAAAATTTACGCTGACGTTGGAACAATTTATTACAGGAAAAGGAGTTGCACTACAAAATTCTGTCGTATAAGTTTTTATTCGTCAAATAACACAGTGAATATTGTACATCAGTCGCTGTCGGTTCGAACGTTGAAATTCGGAATGGTTGGGGCATACGTGGGACAAGAAAAATTTTCTTTTCATCGTTGATTCGTGGGGAGGGCAGACTGATCAAACTCTGTACGATCATATTTTTAAAGACCAAAGAGGGGCATGCACTTGCACGGTAAAAATGATTCCACCAAAGTGCACCCCGATCTGCCAGCCGTGCGATGTTTATTTTTACCGCCAGGTAAAAATTTTCATAAAAAAATTACAAAATGCTCCCGAATTGTTAAAAAACAACCGAGACATCGCGTCAAGAGAGGATTTAATAAACATTCATTCGTTGCTTTTGCATCAATTTCGCGCTCCCGCTTTTTTGCCGATGATAAAATACGCGTGGTTCGCGTCAAAGTTGATCGAGGAACGAACGGAATTTTTAAACGTGAATGATCTCTGCTTTCCGGTATCGCTTTTAAAAAGTCCTTGTGCCTGTAAAAAAGTGGCATTTAAAATGTAATGTAATAAAATGTGCGTGGTGCCGCACCAATTTGTGTTTTGCGTGCTTTTATGAGAAATACCATCCACAATTTCGCTCCAACGAGCATGAAGAAGTGGAGTCTGACAGCGACTAATGTACAATATTCACTGTATTTATTGACAAATAAAAACGTATACGACAGAGTTTTGTAGTGCAACGGCTTTTCCTGTAATAAATTGTTCCAACGTCAGCGTAAATTTTGTACCAGAAATACGCATGATGGATTATTAGTGACCGTTTTAATTTTTAGGAAAAAAAATATCCATAAGAATAGAATAAAAAGTCGGAAACAATAAAAAAACAAGATAGAATAAAAAATAAACGTTAGAATTAAAAAAAAAATAAATTAGAAAAAAAAATCATCAAAACGGCGAGACTTGAACCCTGGCCGCCCGCATGCCAGTCCCGAGCGTTGCCCACTGAGCTACGCTCGCTTTCGTGCTGGGTGATGAAAGTCGGAGGTACATGTATTGCGAAAAGGGATTTTCAAAAATCTTTCTCCGAAACTAAGGCCTAGTGAAGCAAAAGCCGTGAGCCTAGTACTCAGGAAGGGTCCCCCTTCAACATATCTAAGACTCATCAAATCCGTTATTAACATGTTTGGTCCTTCCCTTGTTAGAGCTGATTAGAGTTTGGTCCAATTTGGAACAGTTGATTTTTAGTTTTTCGAAAAAAAATGTTTGAATTATGTTTTGCGTTATCAGTTGATAACGCAATCAGACCAATCGATGATGCAATCGATGTGTCCCGCTGTAACGTAGAGCTGATTAGATTTTGTTCCAATTTGGTTGAGCGGTTCTTTAGTTTAAAAAAAGTGAAAAGATAATAGTTTCAATACTAATGATGATGTCATAGATTATTTAAGTGCCTTTGATACATTTAATGAGAAATATATATTTTACAAAATATAATATCAAGACAACGCGTTTCATTGTGGGGTATTGACGTTTATTTTGCAACGTTATTATGCTATGCTATGGAACCAAGCGGACCAAGAGTATACGATGTTCGTTCAATGCGACGTCATTTAGCAGCAGTATCGATAAGTAGAGAACTGTGACATCTTTCCGAACTCGGATAATTTCGTTATTAACGACATTTAATAATGATAATAATAATGTTCAACTCCCGAATCGGGAAGTTAATTGTGCGGCTCGTAAAGAGTCACACACAAAATAAACCGAAATACTCATAGGCATTACTAGCTATAGGGACTACTAACCATAGGTACCACTAACCATAGGTACTACTAACCAAAGGCCCCCTAGTTTATTTATTTAGGTTATTCGGGTATTCGGGTTATTTAGGTTATTCGGGTAATCGGAAATTGTACAAGTTTCGGGCTACAAACGTTACGTGTACAATTTCCAATTACCCGAATAACCTAAACAAATCAACTGAATAATAATAACCTAAATGAATGTATAAAAAAAATTATTTATCAAATACATGGGGGGAAAAAATCAAATATTCGGTTTTGGGTATTTTGGACTTTACCCAAGCAAGAGCGAATCGAACGCGATTTACCCGGGTGCAGCTCGAAACGTGTCGATTTCAAATGTATATCGGCTCCTACCCAGAGAAAGCAGATAAATCACAATTTACCCGGGTACATGGTGATCTACCCGCTCTCCAGGTCTTACCCGTATCATATATACACTCAACCAAAGAATTGGAGGACAAGAAATCATTCAAATTTTCTACGTGTTTTTTGCGTGGCTGTAACTTTACGAAAAATTATCGGATTGAGATGAATGAAGAAGCATTTTAAAGCTTGACATTTCTAGTTTTAAAACCATATGATAAAAGATTTTTTTTGGCCATTAGTCATGCCACACTCAAGAGAAATGTTGCAAAGAATTTTTTTTTTTAATTTCCGTTATTCCAAGTTTTTCCCGGACTCCAAAAATTTTTTTCTGAGGGCACCGATAACACAGTCATTCAGCCCGATTCTTAACCTTCGATTTAATTTTTTTTTCTGTACAACAATTTGTCGCTGAGATATCGGCCGGTGGATAAAAAAACATCTGTTTTCGTTTGATCATCGATATCTCATGAACCGGTAATCACATAGCAAATCGACCGACAGTTATGACTACTCAAATGCATTGCGTATGAGCTTCAGTCATTATTTTGGAAAAAAAAAGAAATTTTTCACCCCCTGCGTTCACTTGAAAAAGTTGCAAAAAAAGCACTTTTTCTGGTTATTTAGAAATCTCACCAGTACTTTGCAAATATTGTGGTTAGAACAAACGTTTGTGCGTCCGCACTTAGCTCAATGAATCCCCAATAACTCTATTAAATTTCAAATTGATCCGTCCATCCGTTTTTCTACCCCGAATCGTTTTTTTTTTTGGCTTCACTTGAAAAAAACGCCTTTTCTTCTCTTTGAACATCATCGGATGATGATTGCGATAAAAGCAAAAAAAATTCTCTATTTTTCTCAACATTTGGCATTGACTACTCATCATGATTATTTTTGAAATAAAAAAAAAAAAAAAAAAAAAAAATTCTCAATCTTAATGAGTAATAAGAATGTTCGGACACCGTTTACATCGAATGTTTTGAAAATTTTCAAATGAGAAATTTTTTTCTTTTTTGTTTCATTTTGTTTTTTTTTATTTCAACACGAGTCTATTCTCTTTGCAATTTTTAACCCTCACATACCTCATGGGTACGTTTCGGGTTAGCGAAAAACTACATGTTCTCTGTGCTCTGAGGACCCGCGCTTTTAGGCCCCCCCCCCCCCTCCTGTACGACAACTATGCCTGTACACCTAGGTATCCAGAGCTGAGTCAGTCGGTGCCGGTCGCGCTTTCGGTTTCGTAAGGAACGGTCACAAAAATTCGTAGGGTACGTTCACGTACCCGTATGGTAAAAAGTTGTAAAAGTTAGAAAAACACAATTTGTAAAAACTGAGTTGCTTGCTATCGTGTTGTGTTTCTGAGTATTTTAAACGTAAGTACAATTAATATTTATGAAGAAATTTGATAGCCAGTACGTTAATTTGTGTGTAAAAGATGCATTGGTGACATAATCCTAGAGCATTCGATAGTTTTCTCAGAATTTTTTTTTCTTGTTCCTTGTAGTGTCTGAACTCCACCATGGCCGCAAGATCAGCTAATCGCAGTTATAATTTGCGAAGTGCAAAACAAGATATGGAAATTGAAAACGATTACTAATTAAAAGCAGTCGGTACCATTCGAAAAAACAGGCGCGACATTCCCAGTACACTGAAAAATAATGCAGATAGGTACGTCACGTTTCATGTTCACGCCAGAATTGACGATAGTTTCATTCGCGCCAAAGAAAAATAAAATCGTTTTGTTGCTTTCGTCTTATCACAACAGGCCTGCTATCAATGAGAGCACTGAAAAGCTTCAGATTAGAATGGACTACAATACCTAGGAAGAAGGGGGAACCGATGGGATGAGCGGGAAAACGATTTCGATCAAAAGTGTCACGCTCTCACAACGGGTCGTGGTATTAGGCGGTGGCCATTGAAATATTTTACAATATGCTGGACTAAGCTGGCATAAATGCTAGCGTGTTGTACAACTTGCTTGGTACCAACGAAAGTTTGGGTCGTCGCGATTTTATGAAAACACTAGCGTTTTCCCTTGTCAAACCGCACTTACGCCGTCGCTTGACAACGCGTGGTATTCATACTGATCTGAGAAAAGGTGTCCAGAAATTGCTTGGAATTAAAGAAATGCCTCTAACGCATTTCCAAGTCATTAGAGAAGAGACCCGAGCTCGATGTGGATTCTGTGTTGATCGAGATGCGTCGAGGACGAAGATGAAATGCGCTCAATGGCACCGCCGCATTCGCGATGAACATAGGGGCGGATTATGTCCAGATTCTTTACTGAGTGTGTAAGGATGCGAATTAAGATTACAGTTAAAGATTTTATATACTTTTTATTTTAAAAAATTGCATGAATGAACAAATTTTTGATGTATACAATAGTCTTTGTCATTTTTACCTTAAAAAAATACCCTATTTTCGGACGCCCTTAGAAAAACTCAAATGTATTTCCGCTTTCTGGACCTTTGATATTCTTAAAGTACAACTATCCACCTTCAAAATGCAAAAAAATGTATTGCTTTATCTTCAATACAAATAAAAAGCGAATAAAAACGTATAATATGATTTTTTGAAAACACCTTCCTGAAAAAGTTAATTCTTAACTAATTTCACGAAATTTTTATGTTACGTCAACGTCATATTCAGATTCCTGGATAAATTTTACTTGGAAATCGTATATGCAAGCCTCATATCTGTTGAAAAACGAGAGAGTTATAAGCTTTTGAAAATTCGAAACCCGGAAACGTACCCGTATTGCGGTGGTGTCCCATGAAACAAGTGTGGTATCGAAGAGTTAATCTTATTTATTTACTAATTTTTTCCATTAATTTGAATCTTTTTTCGTAATTCACCGAAAAAATAATGTTCCAGTGGATTCCAAATCATTTCCAATCGAGTTTGATTGTTACATATTCAGTAATCATTGGATAGGCATCGAAACCGAATAATCACCCCGATATCGCCGTTAGAATTGCACCTTTAGAAATGTATAAAGAGGCTAGCCAAAAAAGGTGAGAGTCGATTTAGATGTACAACAATCAAGGGAACGCAGAAACTCCACTGTGTAATATCTGATAAAAACGGTTGTCCCATTGCGAGAAAAACATTGTTCAGGGGAAAAAATGAATGAAATTTTAAATTACGAAAAGTATAGAAATACACATAAGCTCATGATTGGACCTATGCCAAAAATTCTTAAATTAGTTGAAGTTTTGGTAATTATGCAGTATCGCGGCTTCTCCGAATTATATAGTTTTTCGAAATTTTCTTTTTCGACAATGTTTGGTTTGTCCTCTAGATGAAGAATCAGGTGGGGGAGGTCAAAAAATGTTATCGAAAATACTTTTTTTTTACGTTTTCTCGAAATTGAAAAAAAAAATGTTTACTTTTTTTCCGAGGTTCAGGAGTTTTTCTCCTGTATCAAATACACGTGTGTGTGTGTGGGCATAAATAGGTTAATGTGTGGATGTGCGTTGTTGCGTCTGTGCGCGTGCGTTAATAAGCGCGCGTACGGGTGAGCGCGTGAAACTGGAACGTCTATAACTCAGGAACGGCTTGAGACACAACGTCAATAACCTAAGATAAACTAAATAAATAGCTCAAAATGCCCTACGAAACCTAAATAAACTAAATAACCTAAATATAACCTAAGTAACATAAATAACCTAAATAACCTGAATAACCCAAATAACCTAAATAACCTAAAATAACCTAAGTAACCCGAAAAAAAAATTTGTTGAATTTTTTTTTTTTAGTTCCTCGGTAGTTTTTCTGTTTCATACGTGTAGGAAACATCAACAAAGCAGTGTTGACACACAGCAGCACACCACACACACACACACACATCACAGCAGTGTGTGGTGATTTCACAATTTCCCTAATTCGACCGCTGTAGCTCGAACTCTTCGCGAGTTTGTATTTCGCAAGGTATTTCGCGCTTATGCACGTACGCGTGCACGCGCATCCGTCCACATCTATACACAAGCCCACCTATGCACACACACATGCACGTGTATATGATAAAAGCGAACAAACATAGACCTCAAACGAAAATGTAAAAAAAAAAATTTCAAAAATTAAAAAATAACGTTATAAAAAATATTTGGGAAAACATTTTCTGACCTCCCCCGCCTGATTCTTCATTTATAAGACCGAACACACATCCTCGAAAAAGAAAATTTTGAAAAACTGCAAAATTCGGAAAAGCTACGATACTGCATAATTACCGAAGTTTTGCTGGGGAAAAGAGAACTGAAAATTACATTTATTTTCAAATCGACCAATTTTTCACATAAATCGAAAATAACACATAAAAGGTTGATGTTGATTAATGTCTTTATATTTTTTGCTTCCGCATAAAGGAAGCTTTGTGACGGTCCGAAATGTTTTTTCCGAGATTTTGATGTCAATAGGTTCAGTATGTCCTAAAACATCCACAAAACACATTTGGAAAAAATGTCCGGATGTATGTGTGTGTGTGTGTGTGTGTATGTAACCACCCTCTAAAATTCAAACGTTCACAACTCGAGAACGGTTCAAGCTACCGTACTCAAATTTTGCACACATGTGATGCCTTCTAATGTCCATGTAATCTGTGAGTTTCGCAATTATTGACGCACTTGCTTGGCTTCGACAGCGTTTTGAATTTTTTTAAAAATGTCTGTAGCCACGCTAGCGTCCGCAATTTTCGACATATTCGGCTGAATAGTTTTTCACATATAGCATTGAGTACAAGGACGGTTGGTATTGCATTTGAGCCAAATCCATCAATAACTTTAGATTTTATGATTTATTGAATTTTTCAAAAATTCAACTTTTTCGCTCTATTTGTCGTTAACTTCAACCAATCGAACCATAATTTTCTGCAAGTATAGGATGTCATTGTGATATAATACATATCAAATTTGGCGGAGATCGGACGAACCGATCGAGTTCTAGAGCAATTAGAAATTTCTAAGTTCCAACCCCTGCAAATTCAAAAACACTAGTCGGAACGTGCTCAAATTCATACACACGCTGAAGCCAACCGTCAGCTTGAGTTGTTACTAGATTCGATAGCAGTTAAACAACGCGCTCGAATTTTGGGAGACATTGAATTTTTATATGCGTTCGAGTCGATTTTGATACGGTTGGAAGGATCTACGGGCATCCTGTATAAAACAAGCTGCAAGCTGAAACTTGCAATTTGCTTCTCCTGAATTTTCAGTAGTGAACGGAACTTTCTTTATGAGGAAGCCGAAGATTTAAAAAAATAAAATAAATCGAGAGATGCTTCCTCATAGAAGGATTTCGTGCACGACAGAAAATTTAGGGGAAGCCAATTGCAAGTTTCAGCTTGCAGCTTTTTCAAGAGATAACGACATAAAGCAGAAATTTTAGAAGAAAAAACTATCCTGCTGTGACAATTTTTCAGGAAATTATAAGCGTTTGAAAAAACGAAAAAAAAAATGAAGAAGGAATTTTAACAACAATCATATCTCGTAAACGGATTGCCAAAAAATGCTGCGAAAATCGGCTTTTTTCTTTCTGTACAATAAAATGAACAATGTTCAGCTGCATCAAAAAATCGAAATTTGAAAAGTGGTATAATTTCCGTGTACCACAAAAAAAATCCAAATTGATAAAAAAATAAGTAAATAAATGAAATTCAAAACTACAAAGAGAATAGAAGTTATCTTTTCATGGCTTTTATCTAGGTCATGTTTGAACTTTGATTGGGACAGCTTAGACATAGACTAAAAGAAACATTAAGCCTACTTTGAACTTTCTAGTTTAATTGTAACCATCGCCTCTAACCATGTGAAGTTCCATTAAGAATACAAGCAACATTCCTACGTTTTGGAAAATTCGTTGGTGGACTACCAATTGTTCCTGAAAAAATCAGATATCACATGAATTTAGAGGGCATAAACCCTATTTTACTAAAACAGTATACATATTAGAGTGTCCGTTATTTCCGAAAGTTGAAACTTTTTTTGGTCCGCCCCCTGGAAATTTATTTCTACAAAAAAAAACATAAATTTTTGAAAGTTTTTTTCTCGGGGCAGCCCGAAAAAAAATTCCATCTTTAGAATATAACAGACACCCTAATGGGCACATCCATACAAAAGTAAATCCTTTTTTTGACACAGTCAAAAAAACAAATTGACACAGCAAATAAATTGAAGGTGCCGGAAAATTTCACAATTTTAGGGGACTTGGGAGTCTGTAACTCCGTGGAAAATAGTCGTAATAAGATTTAAAAAAAAGCATTTCAAAGGTTTACGTGTCTCCCTTTGAAATCTAGTAATAAAACTTTTTTTTGCATCACTAATGGCGCAATCAAAAGCAATATCGGGAGACAACTTTTTTAAACATTTTTTCTTCTTTCAAAGCTGACCTTGGGCTGAAAAAAGGGCTCCGAACTCAAACGATAGTGACCTTATTTAGCCAGATTCTTTAGCTTTTTTTTGTTTAATCACTTTTTTAACTCCCGGCTGAAAACGGGAGTTATGTGTTTCGTCGTGAGCAACGTGAATTGGCGTTTCGTTGGAAATGCTTTACCGGCCAAACGGCTGATTTTCTTCTTACAAATTGATGTACATCGGTGTCGGAAGTCACCGAGAGGGTTTAGCTTCCATAATATTTACGATCAGATCTCAACTCACGGAGATATTGAATGTAGAAATTTAAACGTTTTCGAACGTTTTTCTCAAATCGCAATTTTGATGGGTTCGACTGCATAAATCGCAGACTTCACGGCATCATCTGCTGTGACAGCGCGTGTGTAAGTGTAGTAGAACGTATCCGTGTGCTTTGCATCAAGGCTCTGGACGATATCGCTGAGTGCGAGAGAGACAGCGCGATTGGTCGATCGTTTTAACCTCGAAACAGAACTTTCAATGGAAATTTTTTTTTTTCTCGAGTGATTCAGAGTGAACATTTTTTATTAATTGATTTCATGTACAAACGATATTTTTTTAAAGAGTGCATTTTCTATTTAACGTTCAATAATTAGTTAGTTAGCAGGATTGATCTACTGACGATTTTATCAAGCACGTCGAATTAATAATTCTGGATACTTGTATTCGGGCGTGAAATTGAGATGTATGTGAATGTGGAGGTTAGGTCGGATGACGTGGTTATGCCCGGTGATATTGTTTTATTTATGGTCATCAACTGATGTCACGTACGAACGATATTGTTTAATGAGTTCATTCTTTTTTATTCAACGTATGATTATGTTATCAGGATTGTGAAAAACGTGAATATTGATGTTCAGCTGGACGATGTGGTTATGCCCAGTGATATTGTTTACCTCGGTAGAATTGGCAATTCGAAAGAAAAAAATTGTTGTCGGATTCAATTTTTTACTTTATCCTCAAACCGACAGAACTTTAGATACAGCGATTTGTCAGAATGCACAATATGTATATTTGTTTTCATTGTTTTTCCTATATGAGTCAGGTCCTTTTCGAAGCAGCATTCATTCAATGTTCACTCGCTTAAGACATATTCAAAACCTATAATGACTGGGAAGGACGAGCGGAATGCGTTGACATCTGGTCAAGGCTATACGTCGAGCCGCGCTTGAAAACTGTACAATGCGCAGACATTTGGTCTAGGCTACATAGAGCCGCGCTTAAAATCTCCATAATGCACTGAGATTTGGTCAAGGCTGTATTAAGCCGCCCTCAAGACTCCACGATGGGCTGACAATTTGTTATGGCTACATGGAGCCGCGCTGAACAATCACATGATGCGCTGACATTTCGCTGAGACTGTACTCAACTGCGCCCAAGGGCAACCAGCATGTGCCGCAGCTAGTCGATACTTTCAATGTCTTGTCTCATTAAATTTCTATACAGTGGTCACGTTTTACGATATTGAATCGATCAACAATAGTACATTATGACACTAGTAGGAAAAATTGTTTTGTGACGTGGACGTCTTGTTCGAGCCAAATGCTTCCAATCATTGGCGGACGTGGAGAAAATTATATCAAATTATCTTTAAAAAGTATGAAATAAAATAAATTTAAAAAATTTAAAAAAACTCCCGGCTGGAGTAAAAATCGAACACAAAAAAAATTAGAACGAAAAAAAAGTAATCTGATAGAAAGCATGAATAAAATTCATGAATCTAAAAAGAATACAACAAATTAATAAATTTAAAATGGAAAAAACAAATTAGTGAAATTAAAAGAATAAAATAAATAAATAAATTCAAAAAGGATGAAATAATTCAAGAAGTCATCTTAGTTTATTCGTAGTTTGAATTATGATCGTTCGTTTGTATGAGTTCAATTTTTTGAATCGTGGTAATTTTCTTACTGCCCTCAATTCAGTCGGGAGACGTCATTCATTAACCATAAATATTATATACGATATAGATGTTTGACAGTGCAAAGAAGACGCCATTAGATAATTGAACATGAAGACGATCTGGATTTAGATGTTCGACGATACGAAAGAAAACGTCTTCCGACTTATGTTTAATGAATGACGTCTCCCGACTGTATTGAGGGCAGTGAGAAAATTACCACGATTCAAAAAATTGAACTCATACAAACGAACGATCATAATTCAAACTACGAATAAACTAAGATGACTTCTTGAATTATTTCATCCTTTTTGAATTTATTTATTTATTTCATTCTTTCAATTTCACTAATTTGTTTTTTCCATTTTAAATTTATTAATTTGTTGTATTCTTTTTAGATTCATGAATTTTATTCGTGCTTTCTATCAGATTACTTTTTTTTCGTTCTAATTTTTTTTGTGTTCGATTTTTACTCCAGCCGGGAGTTTTTAAAAATTTTTTAAATTTATTTTATTCATTTGATCATCGATACCGCATAAATCTTCCATGAGCCGTGATTATTTTTCAGGAGAAAAAAAAATTTTATGACACGCTGTGCGTAAAAGTGCGGTTCTACGCTCACTTCGTTCGCTTCAAACGACATTTACACACCTTGTGCCATAAAAATGTATACGAAAAAACATTTTCTTGACTCGTGTGATTGCAACACTCGCCTTCGGCTCGTGCTGCAAACCCGCACTCGTCAGAATTTTTTTTTTCGTACTAGTGTCATAATGTACTATTATGTAATGCAGCCGTGTTTTCCTCGCTTTTTGGGGCGTGTTGTTGGGGCGGAGGCTGAAGTAGGCGTTTCCACACCTCTCGACTGTTGTTATGGTAAACAGACCAATAAAACGCGTGAGTTTTTTTTTTACAGTTTTTGCAGAACAAAAGACTGGTGAACAGGAGACATATTATTTGATCTCATGTCACATGGACTGACAGTATCAACGACATTGTGTCATTGCACTTACAACTTTCTTAAGACGGAAATATACTATTTAAGTTTCATTTGTTTTGAGAGATAAAAAAATGGATCACTTATTCAATATACGCATTGAGTTGCGTGCAATTCGGAAAACACGGCTTCGTTACATAAAGTATCGTGTGCCCCTTGGAGGGGGGCCGTTTTCAGACGATGAACGCTCTCCACAACACACAACACAACACAATGTAGGGATGGACTACAAACGCTCTCTCCTCTCTCGCTCCGCAGCGAGCGCCGATAGCGCTGTTACTTTCGCACTGGGTGATGTAGTCCATTGCCTTAAAGGGGTAGATACAATTAGACGGTCAAAAAAATCGATTTTTTTTCCTCTAAAAAGTTAGGAAATTTCCCGTAGAATACGCTCCAAAAAGTTTCAAACCGAAATTCGAACTCCTTCTATATTTTTTCTTCGTTTTTCTAGAACCCCTTTTTCAGCGCATAGCAGGTGTTTTAAAAGTTTTATCTATTGTATCGTACTTTGGGATACCCCAGGCCGTTTTTGTATACCTGATGGTAGTATATGTATGTATGTGTGTATACATGTATTGGAGACTGTTACGGGGAAATTTCCTCGTACGAGTTTTTAAAAAATGAGGAGTCAACTTGCCTTAGCGAATTTGACTCTTAAGACACTTTTATTTTATAGTAACGTTATTTATTTAAAAAACGGAGTTTTACATTTGCAGTCTGGCGCGCGTAGCGGCAGAGTGTCTATAGCTTGATGGCTGAACGTAAAAAACTAATGAAGCCGCGGTGCGCTCTCATATATATAGGCAGGCAGTCGCCTGGAGAGGGAGTCTTATCACCCCGCGTCACACCCCCGTTGTTAGAGTTGCTTTGCTCCTGAAAAGCGTGGTCTCCTGCTGACGGCTGGGAACACGAGGGGTTCCGGCATCGTAAGTTCTATGACCTCGCGCTGAATCGGTCTCGGGTTGTTATCGCCGAAATTTATTTGTTTATTACAACAGATTTGAAAACGAAATTTTGGCATACATTTGGATAAACATTCGAATAAACCTAGTTTGTTCAGGCTCCATAGCGTTATTAGCCCTAAAGATACATATCCTAATACGGTGAGGGTGCTAATCGTGCGCTCTGTCCACGTTTTCGTTCTGCGCTGTCCTTTAACACTGTCTACGGCTGTCTGTATGTCGTTTAGGTCATGTGTGAGTTCTCGTAATTCGTCTACGTCTATGTGGTGTTGTAGGGGTAACAGTCGCGATGAGATGAGGTTTAAATCTTCCTCTGGTATTTGTAGCGTAAAATTTTTTCCGTATAGGACGTCGAGTGTACGATTAGAAGAGTGTAACAATTTAATCGTTGCACCTGCTCCGCTGAGTAAGCAATCCTCGTCAGACTCTATCAGCGTCGCTTGCGTGATAGACACAGTGTTTGCTTTGTTATTACAGATCGTGTCGAAGACCATCTCGCGTTCAGGCACAGCAATGTAACCTCGTTGATTTTTAAGTGTAATATAGGCGATTTCTTTTATTGAAAATAAGGACGTCTGGCATTTAGGGTGGTTGACGGTATTGATTTTTCTGTGTAATATTTGGTTATCACATGAATTCGTTTCGGCCATCCGGAAGTTGGGCTGGCTGCGCTTACAAATTTTAATTCTATCTAAACTTTTGCATTGAGTCAGGAACTGCTCGCTTATGGAAATGTACATTGTTTTTATTTTGTTCACCAACACGAATTCTGATTCGGGTATGACAGCGATAAAGTTTGTTCCGTACACGAATGGGATCGGTATTAAATGGTGGATGTCCCAGTCGTCGGATTCTAACAAAGGTGTGTCTAGTATATAAATCAATTTGTTATTCATTACGTTGATCGTAATCAAGCTCATGTCGAGAATCCTTTGATAATTAATTTCTTCTAACGGTACTGAATATTTTTGGTTAAACTGTTCCTCAAAACTTTTCAACCCCTTCATGAGCGTCGCGGGCGATAACACCTGAGGGTGGATTATCCCGTGTCTTCCTTCGCCGATTGCATTTAATAAGATGTTAACATCTTCATGGAGCTCGTTTAAAACCATCGAAAAGATTATTAATTGGTTCGATATGTGAATATTTAATGTATTATTATTAATGCTGTTTTTTATTTGATTACTACGTTCTAAGTTATTTAGTTCCTCCTTTTCTAGCACCCCTAGGTCTTTACGTACTATGTCCAATGCGACTTTTATTATTTTGGTCTGTTCTGACATACCGTTCGCCAGGGTGTTGGTACTTGCGTACAATTTGTCAACTTCCTCGTTGATGTGGTCGAGGTCGTCGGCGTCGAGTGTTCCGAAGAGTGTTTTTTGAACGGTTCCAACGACGTTGATGAGTCCTCGTTTGACGCGTCCTCGGCTTGTCATTCGTTGTAGAGTCTGGATAAGTTTGCTGACCCTTTCAACTCGGTCCCAGAGCAGCTTTATTTCGGCCGTCTCTGCGCACTCTTGTCCGCAGACCATATCCGTTTTCATCAGCATATGCCATGCTCTGACGTATCTCTCCCAGACCCCTGTCGTGTCGATGGTAACAATTAGTCGCCAGGTGTCGTGGTAGACCTTCGCTTCGCCCAGATTTTCTGCGTAGATGGTCGTTTCATTCAGGGGTGTCAGTCTGAGCTCCGAGCGACTCGTGCTCGTAAGCGTCAGGAGTAGCAGTAGCGTCGCCACCTTCATCTGCAACGTGATAGAAAGGTTTTACTCTATCGATGTGTATTCTCGTGGTTTTGTCATCGGCGATCTTAATGGTAATGTTGTTATTATCGTGGATCTCGGTTGTTGGGTATGGTCCCAGCCATTCGGTGTCGAGTTTTCTAATGCGTCGTTCGTTGTGCAACAGGACCAGGTCTCCGATGTCGTATACATTATGACTTCTCGTGATCTTTCCGTCTTGATATTCTTTTGCCTTTCGTTTTGCCTTGTCGATTTTTTCCCGGGCTCGCTGGATTATAAAATTGTGTCTGGTCTTCCATCGTTCCAGAAGCTCGTGGTACGTGACAGTGGCATGTTTTCCGATGCTTGAGGGCAGATTCGCTCGTCTTCCGAAGGTCAGCTCGAATGGTGTGAACCCGTGCGTCTCGTGAACTGAAGTATTGTATGCAAAACTGATCGCTTGTAGACATTCGTCCCAGTATTGGCTCCTTTCGTGGGTTTCAAGGCTAGTTTTAATGAGATCCTTGACAACTGCGTGTGCTCGTTCGAGACTACCATTTGATTGTGGGTGGTAGGCGGTTGTTTTGATGTGTTTGATCTCAAAGTTTCTTTCGAATTCTTGCATGATGTTGGAAATGAAGTTTCGTCCTTGGTCCGTCATTACGTTCTTCGGCGTTGAGAATACGTAGATATAGTTTTCGAGCAATGCCGTAAATATCTCTTCTGACGTTTGTCCTTTTAGGGGGCATAACATGAGATATTTTGTCAGGTTGTCTTGGATGCTGAGTACATAGCGATTGTTTTTTATTGAAACCGGTAGTGGTCCGAATATATCCATAGAAATTTTTTCGTTTGGTTCCGTAGGTGTCTCGGGGATGATTGCTGGTGCCTTATTGCGTATGCGTGTCAATTTTTCTCGCTGGCACTTCTCGCAATTTTTTATATAATCGATCATCTCTTGTTCCATGTTCTTCCATTCGTGATTGTCCTTTAAACGTTTGATCGATCTGTTCTCTCCAAAGTGTTGGGTCGCTGGTTTTCCATGGCATTCACTGAGAATTTGTTGTTTCTGCTCCTCTGTCAACTTTCCTTGTTGCGTGAAACACACTTTGATGGTTTGGTTGTATCGGTCGGAGAGGAAGTTTAACGCGACTTTTATAACGTCCCTTTCGTATTTGGAGATTGTTGGGTCGGCAATATTAAATTGGAGCGGTTCGTTCCTTTTCAAGAGGTACTCCGCCGCTATCCCGAGACTGTTGATCCACTCTTCTTCGTCATATGGCCCAAGCGTTACATCGTTGTTATTGTCGGTTTCTTCTTTCGTCACGGTCATCCAAGGACCCTTGTTCATGCTCAGTAGTTCCTTGATTCTACTTGCGTGAATGGTTTCGCTCCATTTTACAAATTCGTCGTGAAAAAGAGGAACTTCCTCGACTATGTTTTCCGATGTTGTGGGAGAATTTATTCCACTTATTTCCACGGCTTCTTGCAGTATGTCTGTTAGGGCCTGTACTCTGGAGAGTGCGTCAGCCGCTTGGTTTTCCTTTCCTTTTACATACTCGATGGCGTAGTCGTATTCTTCGAGTCTGAGTCTCCATCTGAGCAATCGAGAAGACGGATCTTTTACGCTGAATAGCCACACGAGTGCTTTGTGGTCGGTTTGGATGAGGAATTTTCGTCCCAACAGGTACTGGCGTAATCGCTTAATACTCCATACTATCGCCAGTAATTCTTTTTCGGTGGTGGTGTAATTTTGCTCGGCCGAATTCAGCGTTCTCGACACGTAACAGCAGGGGTGTCCATCTTGCGATAGGACCGCTCCCAGTCCAACGTTCGAAGCGTCCGTCGTCAGCGTGAATTCTTTTTGGTAATCAGGGTACCTCAGAACAGGGGAAGTGCAGAGTTTGTCTTTTAATGTCTGAAAACTCTCTTCGCATTTTTCTGTCCATAGGAAGTCCTGATCCTTTTTCGTAAGTTCGGTTAGTGGCTTACTGATGGTCGAAAAGTTCTTGATAAATTTTCTGTAATATCCCGCAAGTCCGAGGAAAGATTTTACGTCCTTGGGTGTCGCTGGTGTTCTAAATTCTCTGGCTGCTGCAATTTTTGCTGGATTCGGTTTTACTCCGTCTTTTGTAATTAGGTGTCCTAGGTATTCCAATTCTGGTCGTAGATATTCGCATTTGTCTGGTTGTAGTTTTAATCCGGTCTGCCTCAGTCGCTCGAAGAGAATGATGAGATTCTCGTTGTGTTCTTTCATCGAGTTCCCAAATACCACGATATCATCTAAATACACAAAGCATGTTTTGCCTATTAATCCTTTCAAAGCGGTGTCCATCATTCGTTGGAAGGTTGCAGGCGCATTCTTCAACCCAAAAGGCATCCGTTCATATTCAAAGTGTCCCTCTGGTGTTGAGAAAGCCGTATATTTTTTGCTGCCTTCCTCCATTGGGATTTGGTGGAATCCTGAACTAAGATCGAATGCGGAAAAGAATTTTGCCTTTCCTAGGTGATCTAGAATGTCGTCGATGATCGGTAGTGGATAAGCATCTTGTTCCGTTTTTTCATTTAATTTTCTGAAGTCGATGACGATTCTCCATTTTTTTTTCCTGATGCGTCCGCCTTTTTGGGTACTACCCAAATTGGTGAATTGTACGGCGATTTCGAAATTCTGATTATTTTTTTCTCTAGCATCTCATGCACTTGCCGCGCGATTTCCTGTCGATGGCATTCTGGAGGCTTGTAGCTCGCGTTGTTGATTGGTTTGCCGTCGGCTAGTGTGACGACGTGCGTCGTTGTCTCGCTACACGGCAGTGGATCTCCGGGAAGCGTAAAGATGTCTTGATACTGCGTTATGATTTTCCAGAGGTTATCTCGGTCCATCAGTTCGGTGTGATCGAGTCTCGTATTTTCCATTAAAAGTCGGATTCTCGTGCCCAGTTCGGTTGGTGTGATTGTATGGATTTTTGTCTGAACGAATTTTATTTTGTGCATTTTTAATTCTTCGTGATTTATGCGAATTTCTCCTGTGCTCGGGTTGCATATAGGTACGCGGATCTGGTAGTCTCGAATTCTATAAATCGAGTCAGGTATAATTGGATGGTCAAATATTCCGACATGCCCTTTTTTAAGCCGGCATCGTACGGTTAATACTTGTCGTCCGTGCGGTTGTACATAATACCCGTCATCGTACAGCTTGTGTCGTATGCCGTTGAGAGAAAGTTCGTCGTTGCTAAGTCGGTAGTCGAAGGCTTGCAATAATGGTTGACCGGCCAATCCGTCGTCTGGAATCGGAAATTTATCGGGTACCACATGAAATTTGAGTCTCTTTCCGTGCAAAACTAGGGTGGCGGCTCTGGTGCTGGTATGTTTGTCGTTTCCCATCGCGAATTCTTTCGTTTCATCAGTGGTCGGTGTGTTGTTTCGGATCATGCATTCTTTTACAAGGTTTAATGATGATCCGGAGTCAATTAGATATCGTCCTGATCTTCCGGTTCTTCCCAATTTCCATTGGCAGGACTGTAATCTGCTGCAGATTGTTGTGACTCTGTCTGATATTCCTCCTGGAATATTTCCATCAGTTGTTTGTCGGTTTCCTCGTCCCATCGTTCGTCGACCAGATTGATCCGTGGTGGTAATTTTCCTGTCTGTCCTTTCCGAAAATTTGCCTTCCGGAAGCACTGTTCTTCCGTATGTCCGTTACGTTTGCAGAACGAACAAGTTAACTTCGCTTTATCGATAGGTGTTCGAGGGTGGCTCGCTGCATCTCGGGTTTCATTGTCGGAGGTATGCGTCGGTACGTGCCGTGGGTAGCGCGAGTCGGACGGTCGCTGTGGGTTATCTCGACGGTAGCCGGTGCCCGGTGTAGCTCGCGTGGCGCTCGCAGAACGGTGCAGCGTATTTTTTTCTTTTATCCACATCTCGGCTTCCATAGCGTCTGACTGTGCGTCGTTCAAGTCAGCGGGTTTCGAGCTGCGCACTAGGATCCCGATGTCGTCGCGCAGTCCCATCACATAAGTTTTGACTGCGTTGCGTTCTTCCATTCTGATAGTGATACGTCGTTCTGTCGATCTCACTTCGCTCTGGATGGAATATTTAAGTTCGTTCAACTTTTCTCGGAATCTTTGAGAGTAAGCCTGAACGTTCTCACCACCGCGCTGTCTCACGTTCGCAAGTCTGTTGCGCGCTAATTCATATGACGATGCACTGGTGATGTTTGCTCGCAATGCTTGGTATAAGTCGTTATATTCGTTGATTTCGGTGAATCGTATAGCACGTTCAGCCTGTTCGGTAATTTTTTTATTAATTATTAGGTCGAGTAATCGTTTGGGTTCGCGGCACTGTTCTTTCGCGCGCTTCACGGATTTTATGAATTCTTCAACCCCAACGTCGTCGTATCCCCGCAAGCTGCGCACGATATCGATGATTTCCTTAGCCTTCGAGAGTTCTTCGGTCCGTGGATTTAGCGCGCCGTTGTTTCGATCGAGGCGCTCATCCGTTGAATCATCGTCCGAGCTTTCGGGTGTTCGCGGTCGGGACCGTGATACGTGTTTCGTTTTTTTTTCTTTTTCTTCGTCTTCCGTGACGAGTTCCGCTCCCAGATGTTTCCAAATTCGTCCTATTTCCTCAGCTCTTTTTTCATTTTCGGTTCCCAATGTGCGTATGGACGTCTCGATACCTTCGAGTTTGTGTAAAATGACCACCATACTCTCCCTTACCGACTGGGATCCCGTTGGTGAAGGTGTCCTTGACATTGTTGGCGCGGTATAGAACGGATTACGGATTTTTTCTAGCACGTCGGTATCGGAGCTGTCGGTGCCTTCCGTCGAATAATTTATTTTTTCGCGATATTCACTATACGCCAGATTTAATCTTTACGGTGGACAGTGGCAGGTGATAGCCTTGCCTTCTGCCTTTTTTATTGATTTAATTATGGTGGACAGTGGTTGGTGATAGCCTTGCCTCCTGCCGTAATTTTTTATACCGCGCAATTCGCGTAAGTTGCTAATTAACTTATTTGGATCCGCTTGGTGGATTTCGATTTTTATTGACGAGAGATATGGGCTCGCGGGCTCAGTCTCACGAATTTTATTTCACTTTGTTATTATTATTTTTATTATATATATATTTTTTCAAACACAGTATTTACCTTCGGTCTGGTTGCAGGGCGTGCGCTTTACCGTTCCTCCGGTCCAGTGGTTCGTTTTGAAGATAGTTCTTTTTGAATTCGTTCAGGGTCTCCGTCGTAATAACTCCACAAGTTATCCGTACTTTCGAGAATAACGATTCGTGAGAAACTATCCTGGCAGGATCGCCAAAATGTTACGGGGAAATTTCCTCGTACGAGTTTTTAAAAAATGAGGAGTCAACTTGCCTTAGCGAATTTGACTCTTAAGACACTTTTATTTTATAGTAACGTTATTTATTTAAAAAACGGAGTTTTACATTTGCAGTCTGGCGCGCGTAGCGGCAGAGTGTCTATAGCTTGATGGCTGAACGTAAAAAACTAATGAAGCCGCGGTGCGCTCTCATATATATAGGCAGGCAGTCGCCTGGAGAGGGAGTCTTATCACCCCGCGTCACAGAGACATCATTGGCCTACAGAGGGAGCGTTCGTTACAACGTCGAATTCGAACGTAACGGTTGGTTCGCGTTTTTCGCAAAACAACATTTTTGAAATTGGCAACCACGATTACTCAAAAACTACTGGTCCAATTCAGCTGAAATTTTCAGGGTTTCCTCTTTATACCATAGGCTTGTCTGTAAACCTAAATGTTTTGGAATTTCATTTTGCAAAATTGAGTTATTAATGCAAAACTGGCAGAAAAAACAGTGAAAACCATCAATTTTTCACAAAAACTTCTACCAATTGTAAATTTTTTTTTTTTTTTTCAATTTTCGAGGTTTGCCGATAAACTAAATGTATACTTAAGCCAAATTTTTTTTCTGGACTGTTACGGATCAATAACACGACTCCCAGCTTGGCTGCCGTTTTTTTTATGGGTCAACTTCGCGCCAGGGTACAGCCGCCATTTTGTTTTTAAAAATAAAAAAAAAAATATTTTTACATACCTCATCTATTCTTCAACAGTTGTACAAAATGTTATAATGATTGTATTAAACTTTCTTTATAAAAAAAAAATGTTTTGTAAAGCGTAATTTTTGCCCGTCTAATTGTATCTACCTCCTTAAGTATCGCGCGCTTTTCGGAAACTTGACGAAAACTTCACGGAAATATCGCGTTGAGCTAAAAACCCCCATTCTCCCTCCTTGGTACACAATGTACTATTTCATCGTTCTCATTGACTTGAAAATTACCAACAAATCACTTTTTCTGGTTCTTTAGAAAATCCACCGCTGGTTCGCCAATATTGCCGAAAGTACAAATGTTTGTAGATTTTTTTCTGCCGAATGTATTTTCAATAACCCTGTAAAAATTAGGAATGATCTGCATATCCATTTTGGTTGCCTGATTAATCAAACTTTAACAAGAATCAATGGAATACGTTTATTGCTCTCCAATCATCATGAAACGATTGTTGAGAATTTAACAAAATCGCTATCAGTCTCACAATTTGGATAAAATACTCAAGAAAATGTTTTCAAATTAAATAAAAAATGGTTCAATACCCAATGCCAAATTGTGAGAAAGATTTTTTGTGTTATTGAGATTTAAAAAAATTGCTATCTTTTTTTTTATTGGGCGTTGAATATTGGACACATTTTTTTCACTTTGAAACATTTTTTAACAGTATTTTATCCCAAATTGAAAGACAAATACGAAGATTTTTTCTTTATATCTCAATAGTCATTCAATGATGATTGAAGAGCAATAAACGGGTTCCTTCAATTCTTGTTAAAGTTGGATCAGTTGGGCAAGAAAAACGGATTGCCGTATCAATCTCAAGTTTTACAGGGTTACTGAGGATCCGTTCAGCTAGAAAAAAACCTACGACCGTTTGTACTTCCAGCATTATTGGCCAAGTAACGGTCAATTGGCAGACAACCAGAAAAAGTGATTTGTTGGTACTTTTTGAAGTCGAGCAACTTCAACATATAAATCAACATAAATTGAAAAAAAATTGGGTGCAATCG
Source organism: Sussaba pulchella (assembly GCA_963971145.1). Classification (NCBI taxonomy): domain Eukaryota; kingdom Metazoa; phylum Arthropoda; class Insecta; order Hymenoptera; family Ichneumonidae; genus Sussaba; species Sussaba pulchella. The sequence continues at coordinate 27,830 of CAXAQZ010000121.1, forward strand.
GGAATTTGTCCGTTAAGCCTAACCCACGGCGCAATGCAATCGAATTTTATGTAGGGAAACTCATGCATTTGGAATTTTGTTGGGGAAATTTTTTGTTACTTCAGAACTGTACATGATAAAAAAATTTCCTCCAACTATATTGTAGGAAATTCGATGTTCTACGAAAAAGGTCTTGTGTAAAATTTCCGTTAATCTAATATTTATTACGTAATTAGCAAAAAAATGGTTTTTCGTGGCTGGCTTAAAAAAGCAAAAAAAAACTTTACATGATAAGGAAATTCCATCCGACAGTTTTGTAGGAAATTGAATGCTCTACAAAGGAGGTTTTATATAAAATTTTCGTGAATCTAATATTTATGTGAATCTAATATTTATTACGTAATTCGCAAAAAATGGCTTTTTTGAGCCAGCTATGAAAAGCCATTTTTACGTAATAAATATTAGATTCACGGAAATTTTACAAAAAACGTTTTTTTGTAGAACATCGAATTTTCTACAATACTGTGGAGGAAAAATGTTTATCATGTACAGTTCTGAATTAACAAAAAATTTCCCCAACGAAATTCCGAATGCATGCATTGGTTTAATGAAATTCCAAAACATCTTTTGATTTTATTGGAAATTTCTCCACCATCCCCTCCCCTCTACGACTAGGGGGCCGATGGTGGCTAGCGTGCCTTTTGTTAGTAGTGCCTATAGCTAGTAATGTCTATAGCTATTCGTATTTAACTTGTGTGTGACCCTTTACGAGCCACACATGTAACGTCCCGATTTGCCAATTCAAATTTATTAGTATCATTATTAATTGTCGTTAACAACGAGTTTATACGTGCTCGGAGACATTTAATAGTTTCCAAATTATCGAAATTGTTGCTGAATGCCGTTACATTAACCGAAAATAGTAGGTATAATGTCGCAAAATAAACGTCAATTCACGTCAAACACAGGATCTTTTACAAAAGAAAATACTCTGTCCGGAATTTTCTTTTCCACGTTGATATGCAGAAAAAATTCATTTATAAGTTAAAATTTAAAAGAATGTCAAAAGATCAATGACCTTTATGGGACATAAATGTCATTTGAAACATCTAAAAAATTGAGTGTCCTCTGTTTGACATATATGAATGAACGTCAAAGTTACAAGGCGATCGAGCACTATGAGGTCCACAAGTGTGTCGGGTTTCTAAAGAATGACACATATATTTCTTATTAGATGTATCAAGGGCACCCAAATAATCTATTACATCATGATGAGTGCTGAAACTATCATCTTTTTCTCAAATTTTTCTATTTTTGCTTCCTCATAGAGGAAGCTTCGTTTTGGTGACATTTTTTTTCCCCGAAATTCATGAAAACGTGTTCAGAATGTCCCAAACATCTAAAAATCACATTCAGAAAAAATGTCCGGATGTGTGTGTGTGTGTGGGTGTGTGGGTGTGTGGGTGTGTGGGTGTGTGGGTGTGTGGGTGTGTGGGTGTGTGAATGTGTGGGTGTGTGGGTGTGTGGGTCTCCGGGTTTGTGGGTGTGTGGGTGTGTGGGTGTGTGCGTGTGTGGGTGTGTGGGTGTGCGGGTGTGCGGGTGTGTGGTCGTGCGGGTGTGCGGGTGTGCGGGTGTGCGGGTGTGCGGGTGTGCGGGTGTGCGGGTGTGCGGGTGTGCGTGGGTGCGTGGGTGCGGGTGTGCGTGGGTGCGTGGGTGCGTCAGTGCGTGGGTTCGTGGGTGCGTGGGTTCGTGGGTGCGTGGGTGCGTGGGTGCGTGGGTGTGTGGGTGTATGGGTGCGTAAGTGCGTGGGTGCGTGGGTGTGTGGGTGTGTGGGTGTGTGGGTGTGTGGGTGTGTGGGTGTGTGGGTGTGCGGGTGTGCGTGGGTGCGTGGCTGCGGGTGTGCGGGTGTGCGGGTGTGCGGGTGTGCGGGTGTGCGGGTGTGCGGTTGTGCGGGTGTGCGGGTGTGCGGGTGTGCGTGGGTGCGGGTGTGCGGTTGTGCGGGTGTGCGGGTGTGCGGGCGTGCGTGCGTGCGTGCGTGCGTGCGTGCGTACGTGCGTGCGTGCGTGCGTGCGTGCGTGCGTGCGTGCGTGCGTGCGTGCGTGCGTGCGTGCGTGCGTGCGTGCGTGCGTGCGTGCTCGCGTGCGTGCGTGCTCGCGTGCGTGCGTGCTCCCGTGCGTGCGTGCTCGCGTGCGTGCGTGCTCGCGTGCGTGCGTGCGTGCGTGCTCGCGTGCGTGCGTGCTCCCGTGCGTGCGTGCGTGCGTGCGTGCGTGCTCCCGTGCGTGCGTGCTCGCGTGCGTGCGTGCTCGCGTGCGTGCGTGCGTGCGTGCTCGCGTGCGTGCGTGCTCCCGTGCGTGCGTGCTCGCGTGCGTGCGTGCTCGCGTGCGTGCGTGCTCGCGTGCGTGCGTGCTCGCGTGCGTGCGTGCGTGCGTGCATGCGTGCGTGCGTGCGTGCGTGCGTGCGTGCGTGCGTGCGTGCGTGCGTGCGTGCGTGCGTGCGTGCGTGCGTGCGTGCATGCGTGCGTGCGTGCGTGCGTGCGTGCGTGCGTGCGTGCGTGCGTGCGTGCGTGCTCGCGTGCGTGCGTGCTCGCGTGCGTGCGTGCTCCCGTGCGTGCGTGCTCGCGTGCGTGCGTGCTCGCGTGCGTGCGTGCGTGCGTGCTCGCGTGCGTGCGTGCTCCCGTGCGTGCGTGCGTGCGTGCGTGCGTGCTCCCGTGCGTGCGTGCTCGCGTGCGTGCGTGCTCGCGTGCGTGCGTGCGTGCGTGCTCGCGTGCGTGCGTGCTCCCGTGCGTGCGTGCTCGCGTGCGTGCGTGCTCGCGTGCGTGCGTGCTCGCGTGCGTGCGTGCTCGCGTGCGTGCGTGCGTGCGTGCATGCGTGCGTGCGTGCGTGCGTGCGTGCGTGCGTGCGTGCGTGCGTGCGTGCGTGCGTGCGTGCGTGCATGCGTGCGTGCGTGCGTGCGTGCGTGCGTGCGTGCGTGCGTGCGTGCGTGCGTGCGTGCGTGCGTGCGTGCGTGCGTGCGTGCGTGCGTGCGTGCGTGCGTGCGTGCGTGCGTGCGTGCGTGCGTGCGTGCGTGCGTGCGTGCGTGCGTGCGTGCGTGCGTGCGTGCGTGCGTGCGTGCGTGCGTGCGTGCGTGCGTGCGTGCGTGCGTGCGTGCGTGCGTGCGTGCGTGCGTGTGTGCGTGCGTGCGTGTGTGTGTGTGTGTGTGTGTGTGTGTGTGTGTGTGTGTGTGTGTGTGTGTGTGTGTGTGTGTGTGTGTGTGTGTGTGTGTGTGTGTGTGTGTGTGTGTGTGTGTGTGTGTGTGTGTGTGTGTGTGTGTGTGTGTGTGTGTGTGTAACATTGGTTGATCGTTCACAACTTGAGAACGGCTTGAGATATCAAGCTGACATTCGTCACAGGTTTAAAAGGTTCAAGGCGTATAGCATGATTGAATTTCTAGAAAAATCCATGTAATTCTTTTGTTTTTACGCGATTTAAAAAAAATTCAAAAATTTATTTTCGGTCTCTAGCTCCCACAATATCAGAGATATCGAGCTTAAATTGAGTAGAATGTTGTACTATTACGGGGAGATGCTTTTGACTAAATTTGAAAAAATCCATGCGATGCTTTTGTTTTAAAGAATTTTGAATGGTGTCAATAATCCCTGTGCGCCCTTTAGCTGGCGCAATTTTCAAGATGTCGGACTAAAATTTGGCACAAAGTTACACTATTATCAAAAGATATTTTGTATTGAATTTAAGCATAATCCATGGAGCCATTCATATTTTATGTCGTTTTGAAATTTTTCAAAAATAGACGTGCGCGCTCTAGTTTCCACAATTTTCGAGATATCAAGCTAAGATTCAGTACAAAGTTTTACTATTGTCGAAAAATGTTTAGTATTGAATTAAGACAAAATCCATCAAGCCGCTCAGATTTAATGCGATTTTCAATTTTTCCAATTAGACATGGAATTCGCTATATATTTATTCTGGACTAGATAGATTTGCGAGCGAATGTCTTATGAAAACAAGGGTGCAAAGTCGAACTTTGCACATTGCTTCCTCATAATTTTACACATTTTCCAAAGCTTCCTCTACGAGGAAGCCAAGATTGATCGACACATAGCTTCTCATATAGTCCAAGAGCCAGCGACAAAAATAGTAACGTTATTTGATATCACCGATTAATAGCTTTATCGAACTGCCCTCAAACGTATGATAATTGACCCGGACGTCTGGCCAGCGTCCAGTGGTGAGTGCGGATGCCGCGGACCCCCGAAGGGGTAAAAAAATGAGCCTAGTCACGTCATTTGATATCGGCTGATTTTTAACTCCCGGCTGAAAACGGGAGTTATGTGTTTCGTCGCACCAACGTGAATTGGCGTATTTTGCTCCTGATAGATAACCGCCCAAGTGGTTGATTTTTTCCTTACAAACTTTTTGTACATCGGTACTGTCAGTCACAGAGATGGTTTGTGGCTCATAATATTTATAATCGGATATCAACTCGCGGAAATATTGAATGTTGAAATTTGAACGTTTTCGAACTTTTTTTTCATATCGCATCTTGCTGGTAGCGACTGCGAGAATCGCTTCAGCATAGTCAAACTTCACGGCACCGTGTGTTGTGACAGCCCGCTGGTGTCAAAGTTCCGTGTGTAAGTGTAGTCTGCGCCTCGAGAGAAAACCTGCGAGGAAGTGTCCATCGTTTTAACCGCGAAACGTTTCCCTGTACAGGACTCAACGGAAATTTATCGTGCGATATGCATTGGGTTTTTCGGGTGATTTCGGAAAGTTTGCAATTAATTGTACAAAGAAAAGTGAGTTATTTATTTACCCGAGATATATATAAATATTTTTTTCAGGAATAATTCCGTGGTAGATGCGGTTCAGGATAATTCCGTAGTAGATGCGGTTCAGAATAATTCCGTAGCGGTAAGGATGACTTATCTTTACAAAAAAATGTTTGATATTAAATTTTTGTTTGCACCCATGACAGAGATCGAACAAGCAAGACAATAATTCTTTCCTTATTCATTGCTCTTTCTTGATCATTGGAAAGATGATGGGCTATAGCTATGTCTCGTTGGTAAGATGATGGGCGACGTGTCTCAAATCAAGTATCAATGATGTAAAATTCATACGGTTGTTTACCACATCCAACCTATCTTATCAATTTCTCATCGTGTGTAGTTGATATTCGAAATGATCATATAAATTTATACGATTCATTTCTCATCCTCGATAGTTGATATTCGGAATAATCGTATCAATTTATACGATCATTTTGAATATCAACTATCGACGATGAGAGATTGATAAAAAATGTTAAGCGTATTAAGCAGCCGTATGAATTTTCAAATCGTATCGACAATGTAAAATTCATAAAGTTCATAGAGGCGACTTTTTATAAGATAACATGTGAACTTCTGATTTTCCAGCAAAAAATTGAATAGCAATTTTTATAGGAAATTTGATCCTCTACAGGAACAACTCTCATGTACATTTTTTGACAATCGTCTCATCCCTGACATATTTGAAGAAAATTATCATTATTACAAGTTTTCAATTGAGTTCCTGAGCAAAGTATTTCGACAATCGTGAATTTCTCAAAAAAATTGTAATATTATAGAAAATTTGTCTACAATCCTTTCCATAGCAAATCGAATTCTTCACAAAAAACAGTTCCCTTAATAAAAATTTAAGGTTGAACCAATAATTACAGTATTATTTCAGGAAAAATCTTTATCGTTTGTTAAATAGTTGTTATGACACGCCGTGCGTAAGATGCGATTTTTCCGCTCACTTCGTTCGCGTCAAATCGCATTTACGCACCTCGTGCAATAAAAATGTATACTATACTCGTGCGAAAAACCTTTTCTTGACTCGTGTGATTGCAGCACTCGCCTTCGGCTCGTGCTACAAACTCACATTCGTCAGAAAAAATATTTTCGCCCTTGTATCGTAATATACTATTTCTTTACACGTGCGTGAAAATCGCTACTTTTCTTGTCTCTTTTGCGTGTGGAAAATACGAGATTTCCCACTGTTTCTATTACCCACTGGAACTAACTTCACAGCGTGGGAAAAGTGATCAAAAACGCACGCTTCGTACTTTTAACCCACGCTTGAGTCTACGGATATATATAGGTATAGTGATGTCGAAAGATTGCAGATCCTCACCTCTTCGTTGCTAAGTAATATAACACAACAGAAAAGTCTGATCTGTCATCTCCCGCGAACATATTTTGATTTTAAGTGGAAATTAAACATAAAATAAAATAAAAAATGCGTGATGTGGAATCGAGTGATGGAGATGAATCACTTCCGCCGGAAATCCGCGAAGCAGCTAACACTGCAGCCTTTGATACACTGCCAACGATATCGAAAGACAAATATTGGAAAGTCTATAACCAATTCGAGGATTGGCGCAGGCAACACAAAATCAAGTCCATATCCAAAACGGTGATGCTGGCGTATTTCAAATATTTGTCAGAAAACCATGCACCAAGTACCCTGTGGTCAACCTACTCGATGCTTAAAAGCATAATTAACCTGAAGCACAGCATAAACATTCACGATTACTTTGAGCTGGTTCAGTTTTTAAAACGAAAATCGAAAAATTATCAGCCCAAGAAGTCAAGCGTCTTGACACCCGAGGACATCCATTCGTTCCTGTTTAAAGCTCCTGACAGAGAATACTTGGCGATAAAGGTAATTTTATTAATCAATAAATGATTATCTCGTTGACCTAAAAATCCATAGTAACAATACCTGTGCTATCGTTTCTTATGTTATAGACTGCCTTAATAATCGGAATCGCTGGATTGTGCAGGAGGGAAGAGCTTACAAATTTGAGAATGAATGACCTGGTAGATAATGGTCACACCGTCATAATACGAATACCGAAAACAAAAACCGGTACGGAAAAAACGTTCGAAATAGCGGATGAATTTTACAAAATTTATAAACGCTACGCTGTGTTACGACCGAAGTCAGTATCCACGTCGAGATTTTTTTTGAGATACCACAACGGGAAATGCTCAGACCAAGTCATTGGAATCAATACTTTTGGCAGCATGCCGAAAATCATCGCTACATATCTCGAGTTGCCGGAACCTGAAAAATATACAGGGCATTCGTTTCGCCGCAGCTCGGCAACTATGCTGGCTGATTCCGGAATGGATATATTAACGTTAAAACGTGCTGGAAAATGGAAGTCTACGACCACCGCTGAGGGCTATATTGATCAATCCGCTCACTTCCGAAAAAAACTGAGTCATCATATAAATAAAACGATAATACCGGAAACACCGAGCACGTCGTCATCGATCACACCGATAGCTACGCCGACTGGTGTAACATATACAGCACCAGCACAAGACGACTTCGAAGTAGGAAAGGAATATCCATCCGCGTCAATGGAAGTGAATGTTGGGGACAAGGAGAATGCTGACCGCGACAACATTCTTCGACCTGAAGTTCTCGCCGATTTATCCCGAAGACGAAATATTACGTTTAATTTCACGAATTGCCCGAACTTGACGATAAATTTTAATGATGAGCAGCGAAATTAAATTGCAAGAATGATGGTCATTTTTTTTTTTACTCGTAATTTATATTCTCCCGACGTTCTCCAAGAAGTGTTGAATTTGACGTTATTAAAAGTATTATATGAAAAAATCAAAAAAATTCGACAAAAATCACGTTTATAATTTCATTTCGGGGGGCTGCGCCCCCCGAACCCCCCCCCCCCCCCCCAACGCCACTCGGGCGGCTTCGCCGCCCTCGTAAAGACACCTATTCGAACTAAACACACCTACACGCACTTGTAAAAAAAAATAGTATAAGCTACTCGTGCGCACAGCCGGCTATGACCCACTCGGGCGGCTCCGCCGCCCTCGTGGGCAATAGCCGGCTTTCCGCACTCGTTGCTTAATATACTATTTCAAAGAAGGTATATGATTGGCGATGATTGAAAAAAAAAGTTTCTAAACATTTAAACAGATGGAGCGAATGTCAATCAAAAAATTTACATGAGAGTTGTTTTATAGAGAATCAAATTGCCTATAAAAATGCTTTCCAAACTTTTGCTGGAAGATCAGAAGTTCACATGTTATCTTGAAAAAGCTGAATTTTCAGATAGTAAAAAGTGGAAAATTAAAATAAATTAAAAAAATTTTTAAAACTCCCGGCTGCGAGCATTGTCTCGCATACCTTATTCAAACATTTAAAAAGGATTACATCATTCTCGTTATTATCTTCGTTTGTTAATAGTTTGAATTATTGAATAAAAATTTGAAAGGGATTAAATAATTCTCGATATCATCTTAGTTTATTAAGAGTTTGAATTATGACCGTTCATGTTTATAAATTCTTCATGATCTTTATGAAGCCTCCGATTCAGTCGGGAAACGTCCTCTACCATATCGCCAAACATTCATATTTCATATCATCACACGGTTCAATGAGTAACGTCTCCCGACTGAATCGGAGGCTTCATAAAAATCATGAAGAATTCGTAAACATGAACGGTCATAATTCAAACTCTTGACAAAATAAGATGATATCGAGAATTATTTGATCCCTTTTGAATTTTTATTCAATAATTCAAACTATTTACAAACTAAGATAATACCGTGAATTATTTAATCCTTTTTCTTCCTCATAGAGGAAGCTTTGTTTTCGCGAAAAAATTTTTTTTAAGTTGTTCATGAAAACGTGTTCAGTATGTCTCAAAACATCTAAAAAACACATTTAGAGAAAATGTCCGGATGTATGTGTGAGTGTGTGTGTGTGTGTATGTGTGTGTGTATGTAACATTGGTTGAGCGTTCATAACTTGAGAACGGCTCGAGATATCAAGCTGAAACTTGTCACACATGTACATGGTTCACGGCGCATAGCACGATTCAATTTTTAGAAGATTCCACGGTGTTCTTTTGTTTTTACAGCATTTTTTAAAAATTCGAAAATTTATTTTCGGTCTCTAGCTCCCACACTTTTAGAGATACCGAGCTCAAATTTAGTATAATGTTGTACGAGTACAGGGAGATGCTCGATACCGAATTTGGAAAAAATCCACGCATTGCTTTTGTTTTAAAGCATTTTTAAATGTCAAAAAAACGGTGTTTACACTCTAACTGGCGCAATTTCTGAGATATCGGACTTAAATTTGGTACGAAGTTGCGCTGTTACCCAAAAAGATACCCTATTGAATTTGGGCAAAATCCATTAAGCCATTCATATTTTATGGCGTTTTGAAATTTTTCAAAAATCGGCGTGCGCGCTCTAGCTTCCGCAATTTTTTAGATATCTGGCTGAAATTTCGTACGAAGTTGCACTATCATCAAAAGATGTTCCGTATTCATTTTGGGCAAAATCCATCTAGGCGTTTAAATTTGATGCGACTTTCAATTTATTAAATTTGACATGGAATTCACCATATATTTATTCTGGACTAGATTGATTCACGAACCGATTTTATATAAGAACAAGGGTGCAAAGTCGAACCTTGCACATTGCTTCCTCATAATTTTTTGAATTTGCCAAAGCTTCCTCTATGAGGAAGCCAAAACTGATCGACACCGTTTCTCATAGAGGAAGCTTTGGCAAATTCAAAGAATTATGAGGAAGCAATGGGCAAGGTTCGACTTTGCACCCTTGTTTGAATGTTCAAATAAGGTAATTTATTATGCGAGACAATGCTTGCAGCCGAGAAATTTTTAAAATTTTTAAATTTATTGGTGAAATGGTTGCAAATGATGTCAGATACTAGTTTATAACAATCCTAGACGTTTTGGGTCGTGGAAAGGTAGTGCCAGACGCGATCTAACGGACCCAAAAATCGACCCTACTTGGTTTCTTGTATAACTCGCCCATTTTCAACTTTTAAATAAAAATTATAGTCACAAGTCTAGTAAAAAATTCCATTCTCTACAACTTTGGTCATGACAATTTTTTGTCTACGATCGATATTTTTCGATTCAAATCTGAAAAGTAAATAGAATGAAATAAAATTATTGCATTATCTCGTTTATGTTTAAGTTCAGCGCGTTAATGCGTTAATAAACAAACTTGCAAACAACTAAATATTCTACAATTTCGGTCCCTATTTTTTCTCCCCTAGGATCAACATTTCAGGTCCTACGCCTATAGAAAACCTAACATGACTTATGTGGGGTACGTGCGTGCCCCAGGCGCTGAGGTGTTGTTTCGGTATACATTATGAACGTTGTCGCGCAAACGGAGCACGCTTGGATCGGCGAGGCGTTACAGTAACGCTATTCGCTGCATCTCGCTCGTGCAAGAGAGTAGCTCGAACTCTCGAACATATGACTTTGTTGCAAACGCTATCCGGTCTCAGTTTATTCGCAGCTCGTTCGAAGCACTTTATCCGTGATATCGTTGGCTAGTGTTCCGTTATATTATGTGAAGCATGGCTTCAAAATCAGTGGCATGTGTGGTTTGCCGTAGAAAAAGCAATATAGTTAAATTATTTACCGCGGTCACCTTAGAAAATTGTCGACAGATAATAAAAATACCCCTGGAAAATAATTTGAAATATAGCGATGTCAATTTACCGTCTACAATCTGTGCCACAGAAGGATATCACACTGGATGTTACCGACGTTTTACTGCATTGATGAATCATTATCGCGATTAAAAAAAGGTCGAAATATGGAGCACGTCTTCGATGTCATTGCATCCATCAAGTTCTGTCGGAAACGTTATTAGCTCTGCAGATAATGTTGACAAAATGTATACTGAAACAACACCTCAGCGCCTGGGGTACGCACGTATCCCACATAAGCCTTGTTAGGTTTTCTATCGGCGTAAGATCTAAAATATTGATCCTAGGAGAGAAAACACGGTAACCGAAATTGTAGGAGATTTTATTGTTTACAAGTTTGTTCATATGCATTAATGCACTAAATCTGAAAATAAACAAGATTATGCAATCGTTTCATTTCATTCTATTTAGTTTTTCGATTTAAATCGAAAAATATCGATCGTAGACAAAAAATTGTCATGACCAAAGTTGTAGAGATTGACATTTTCTACAAGACATGTTATCGCAATTAATACTTAAAAAAAAAATAGACGAGTTATACGAGAAAAACAAAGTAGGGTCGATTTTTGGGTCCGTTAGATCGCGTCTGGCCCTACCTTTACACCACCCAAAACGTCTGGGATTGTTATAAACGAGTATCAGACATCATTTGCAACCACCTCACCAAAAATCAGCCGATATCAAACGACGTGACTAGGCTCATTTTTTCAACCCCTTCGGGGTCCGCGGCCGCCGCACCCACCGCTGGACGGTAGCCAGACGTCCGGATCAATTATCATACGTTCGAGGACAACGCGATAATGCTATTAATCGGTGATATCAAATGACGTGACTATTCTTGTCACTGGCTCTCGGTCCAATAGAGGATACTCTGGCTAATGTGTAAAATTTCGAGGAAGCTATGTGCAAGGTTCGACTTTGCACCCTTGTTTTCATACGAAATTTTTGTAATGATTATTATTATTTTTTTAAAAATCGGCAATGATATTGTTACTTACAAGGAAACCGCTCGATGTGTCCCCTTCCAATTTTAATCAAAGTTTGCACGATTGTAGAGCCGGTCTAAATATTCGACACGTATTTTTTTTTATCAGCTGAGCACCATATTTAGGGGGTGAAAACTACCCTTGAAAATCGAGGGATTTTTCGTTTTCCGATTATCACTCGTGAACGGGGGGGAAATAGAAAAAAAGTTTCATTGGGGGAGTTATTGCATTCGATTCGCACTATACATTCGTGATGAAAACGATCAATTAATTTAAACAATTGATCATTATTTATTTGAAAAATGGGTTTTTTAACATAATTCCGAGGGTTTTAGTTTGAAAGAAATGTGACTTTGTCAATGCATACTTGATGGAAAAATAAAGTTTACATATTTTTGGGTTTTTCCATATCTTGCATACATGGGGGTGTGAAGAACCCTTGAAGTGTTCGATGATATTGTATCATAATTGTAATTCCATTCGTAATATTCACATCATTTCATGTCTGTAGCAAGTGTTGCATTATAATTGAACATTTAGAACTGCAATTAAGCAAACCGACCTTCTCAGGGGCTAAAAACCACCCCTAAAAATCGTAGGATTTTTTGTTTTTCGCTTATAACTCGTAAGCGGGACGAGATGGAAAAAAATTTGCAATGGCGAAAGTAGGATAGTAGGGCCGGTTTCGCCCCACTTACCACGGGGACCTGCCTTAAGACGGTCGGTAAGGCTGGCCCCTCTTTTACCAACGGTGGAGCTGAGACTGATCCCTCTTTTACCAACAGTGAAGCTGCGGCTGATCCCTTTTTTACCGATGGTGGGTGACTTCCGAACCATCTTTTACCGACAGCAGCCCTCGGCCGGTTCCAACAGGGCCTTGATCATTGATCGTTAAACGATAAACGTTCGAATGATGAGCGTTCTACCTTACCTATCAGATAGATGGCGTTATCCGCTAAGTCTCGCTGCCAATCCGATAGATGGCGTTGTCTGCTTCGAGTCAATCTACTAATATCGATTTACCCACTGCTCGATTCCAATTGCCTTACCGGCAGAGTGAGACAGTCCCCAGGCTGATCCCTTTTTGCCCACAGCCACCATTTTGAAAATACACGATCGAACGATGATCGTTCTACTTTACCGACAGCAGCCTCTTGCCCCGCCATCTGTTGATCGAACGTTAAACGTTTGAACGATGAGCGTTCTACTTTACTGATCGAATGATGGACGATGCACGTTCTACTTTATTGCTCGAACGTTGAACGATGAGCGTATGATGTTACCGACGGGTGTTACCGCAGCTGACAGCCGGTGTTCCCAACATTAGCCACCGACAATTGAGTCGATAACGAATATTTTTCAAAAATCGAACGATGAACGTTCCTCTTACCTATAGCTGATCACTGACATCTTGCGGCGCTCTCTTGAACCTGGTAGAGCAATCTTACAGCCCGCCATCCGACGCCCTCCTGCCTGACAGTGCTTCGGCGTTTGAAAAATCACGGATTTGAGAATTCTCGTGGTACTCTAATCTTATAATTAAATTTCGGTAGCGGCTAGATGAATGCGTTCGGATGAACGCGTTCATGTGTGACGTCATCGATGATAAGGAAGCAAGATGAATCGGCGGCGAGATCACGTCTCACCGACCTCAAACATCCGGGTGAACCCGTTGAATCTCTTTCTGTAGAGTTTGCATTATAAGTGACAATTCTTAGAATTAACTTCTTAGAAACCAATCTTATAATTAATTTTTCGTGGCAGTGAGATGAATACGTTCGGCTGAACTCGTTCATGTGTGACGTCATCGATGATGAGGAAGCAAGATGAATCGGCAGCGAGATCACGTTCCACGGACCTCAAACATCCGGTCGGACCTGTTGAATCTCTCTCTGTAGAGTTTGCACGATGAGTCCCAATTCTAGAAAATTAACTTCTCAGGAAAATGCGGTACCCCTTTGAAAGAGTTTGCACGGGCACCGATTTTCGGTTACGCTGCTCCCCCCTTTTTTATTTCTTTCCTCTCTCTCAAGACTGAGCTTATAGGGGGGGGGGGGGAGGAGCCAGCTTGGTACAATGATGTAGGGTGCGTTGCATTTCGTGACCTCTCACTTTTAACAAGCGAGCGGTCAGTTAGACAAAAGCAGTTCGGCTGGTCAGGCGAGACGTTGCTAGGGCAATAAAATAATAACGAAGGGACTTCAGATAGAAACGACTTCGCGAGCTGAACGCATGTCAAACGTGTACCATCATTTTATTTCATTTCAATAAACGTTTTGTTCACGTCTTCTCCATTGTGTTTCTTCTCACGTCCGATAAATAAACACTACAAAATTGGGGGCTCGTCCGGGATAGTGAGACGTGACACGAATAAAATGTGAACAACGAACGACGAACGACGAACGGCGAACGAGAAAAGGATTGCGGAATAGATCGAGTGAGAATTCCGGCAATTGTATACGACGAGTGTGTACGACATACGACTGAACGATACGACGAAACGGCGTTCAAACGACGAATGATACGCGAAGTGAAGTTCGATGGATGAGATCGATCCGAAGACTTTTACCGTGTCTGAGCTGAAGGACATTTTAAAGCAAAAAGGTCTAAGTACGGTTGGATTAAAAATCGATCTTTTGAAACGGTTGATAAACGACGATCCGAGTGGGGACTGGTCGAAAACGATGAACGGAAATGACAAAGACGGTGAAGCTGCCGTCGGTAATGGTGAGAATACACGTAATGTCGTGTTACCTCGTGGCGACGAAGAATCTCGATTCCATAGGGAAGAGCGGGAACGCCAAACGGAGCATCTGGTCTCTGGACGAGAGATCGAAATATATCGACGAGAAAAAGAGTTACCTGAGCGCGAACTTGCCTTGGCACGACGCGAAATTGAACTACTGCGTTTAGAGCAACGCACTAACGTGTTGAATAGTACTCCGTCTACGGGATCTGCGAGTAATATTCCGATCGGAAACCATCAGACACTCATAAATTTCAACGAAAATCGAACAACGGTCGAAGACGAAACTCCTGCACGACCGTCAAAAGCGAAGGTGAATGCTGTGGCTGACTTGTTAAATCATTTCAACGGTAACGCTGAAACTTTCGAGACATGGGAGAGACAGGTAAAATTTCTTAGAACCGCGTACAGATTAAACGACGAACTGACGAAAATTCTGATCGGTACGAGACTGAAGGGACGCGCGATAGAATGGTTCCATTCGAAGCCTGAATATATCGAAATGGAGTCAGACGTGATACTCGGCGGGCTACGGAGCATGTTCTATCATCGTCCGAATAAGATACGAATGAGACGACGTTTCGAAGAACGAATGTGGCAGAAAAACGAAACACTCCACGATTATGTTCACGAGAAGACAATTATGGCGAATTACATCGCTATATCAGACGACGAGATTCTGAGGTATATAGTAGACGGCATCCCGGATCCGAACCTGCGAGATTTAGCACGAGTACAAGGATTCGTTACAAGGGAAGAAATTTTACAAGCGTTCGAAGAGATATCTCTAAAAGAAAGGACATATCCCGCTTCGACGGCAAGTTCGAAGAGCGAAGAAAAAAACGATAGCGAGGAGCGTAAATTTGACAGATGCAGTAGGAATTTTTCAGGTGAGAAAGATAGGCGAAACAATGAAACAAATGTAAAAGATAGAAATGAGCGTGGTATGACAAGGCGTTGTAACAATTGTGGGCTGGGGGATCACTTGAGTTCAAATTGTCTTTCTAAGGAGAAAGGTATTAAATGTTTCGGTTGTAATGAGTACGGGCACATGGCTTCTAAATGTGGAAAGAAAGATACGACATAGAATAGATGAAAGAGACGAGAAAGAAGAGAAAGACGAAAAAGACGATGAAGACGAGAAAGAAAAGAAAGACGGAAAAGACGATGAAGACGAGAACGACGAGAAAGACGAAAAAGACGATGAAGACGAGAAAGACGAGAAAGACGAGAAAGACGAGAAAGACGAAAAAGACGAGAAAGAAGAGAAAGACGAAAAAGACGATGAAGACGAGAACGACGAGAAAGATGAGAAAGACGAAGAAGACGGAAATGGAGACGACGATTTTGGAGACGAGAAGAACGAAGACATCCGAGGCCGAATGTCATTGCAGGACGGCCGAGTGTAGGGTGCGTTGCATTTCGTGACCTCTCACTTTTGACAAGTGAGCGGTCAGTTAGACAAAAGCAGTTCGGCTGGTCAGATCGCATGACAAACGTGTCCCATCATTTTATTTCATTTCAATAAACGTTTTGTTCACGTCTTCTCCATTGTGTTTCTTCTCACGTCCGATAAATAAACACTACAATGATATAAAATCAACCGGCTCGATTTGAATCACACGAACTAAAATCGGGATGCCAGATAGACGCAGCGAGCTTAAAGAACGAATTGAATTGCTTTTGCGAAACATCGACGAAGTGAAAAACCTCATAAGAACGAGATCGGACATACGATTCGTGCAAGAAAAATTTGAATCTTCAACTGCAAGACAATGGATCTATCATCCCTCAACGAGGCGAGCAATGTCAAGCAATTCCTTCCAACGAGGAAGCTGCGAGATATGGAACCGGAGAAACAACATCTTGTCAGCAATCTCAAGACCGTTCGAACTAAATATGGTGAGAGGATTCTCGTCGAAATAGCCAATGAATACGTCGTTTTCCTGCCAGAGAGGATCTTCCGTGTTTTCGAGGCTGATGAAAATCTACTGAAGAGGACAGTGAAAACCGCCAAAGACGGTCATCTATCATTGGTTTTCCATGGTGGAAAATACAACAGTCTCGAATTCCAAGCCGTTTGATCTTGGACACACATCGATATCGTGATGTAACGAACTGTAGTAACATCAGTGACTATCGTATTCGCTATCAATTTTGTGAAAATATTATTATATTTTGTGCGGAGGAGGAGGAGATTTTCAAATGAATAAAAAAATCATTTTTACCAGTAACATGTTATTTATTTCAAAAGAACGTTGTATTCACAGCATGATACCCGCTAAGCCAATTTTTTAACGATTGTACATTTCTCGTAGCACAATGAAATTCAGAGATATCGGGATGATGAGGACATGGGGTAAAAGATGAAATTGTTGGTATTTTTCGTAGTGAAGGACACTCGAGCGTTTCCAAGTCAACGATGGACGATGCTGATGATTCATCCATGATGCCGGTCCACCATGTTTTTTTCTCCGAGCCTTTTACGTAAATGGTTCGAGTAGGTTTCAAGATGGCTTTGATTATCTTTGTAGCTGCTCCATAGGGTAATTCTCCCGACTCCCAAGACCATCCGGGGAAATTTCGCTCGAGCCATGAATTTATTTTTTGATATTCCACTGGTAGTCCTGTCCATGCGCACGGTGGTGCGAAGAGGAACGTCGTGGGCTGAGCCTCTTTCTTGTCGCTGGCTGGTATTACAGCGATTTCTTTCACCACAAACGCATCAATCGGCTGCTTGAACCCCTGAATATCCACAATCAATGCCATGTCAAACGGGCAACTGACGCGAGTCATTTTATAAAGCTGGCTCTTATACCACTTTTCTTACCCCACCACTGATTGGATTATATTCTACTATTCGATCATGCAAAATCAAACAGTATGCGGATGTTTCAGCCGGGAAATTATTCTTTGATTCAAATTCTACACGAACATCGACTGGGCCAGTTTTCAATGAATCATTTTGTCTTGAGCAGTCAATTACAATTAACGGGGCATATTGCAAAAAATCTCTCTTGTTCAATAATGGTTCAGTTTTCTTATTGTAATAAGCAGATTGAAAATCCGCATACATCTCATAGAGCAAAGCATACTGATTTTGATCGATATTGAGATTCAGGCTACCATAGGGATAGCTTTGTGAATTCAAGTACAGTTTCACACCACTAATTTTACAATGATCTAAATGGCTTGCATTCTTCTCCATCTTGTTTTTTCTGGCCGTTTGAAATCCCAGAATTTCATATCGAGGTTTTTCTAGCTGCGAAGACGTCTTGACTGTCCACACGTGTCTCGTGGTATTCGGGAGTAGCGGATACTCGTATAATTCCCAAGTTCGAAAACTTATTGGAATTGCAACATCTTTAGCAATAAAATTCAGTAGCTCGATTTTCCTTTGATCTGAAATTGTTACATATGGCAAAAGCCATTCCACCTTATAAATAAGAATTTTGAATTCTTCAGCAGCTGTCTATATGATTGCATTCACATCACTTTTCGATCGAGACAAAATTAACTCATGTTTAGCATTGATGACAATCTTCTGATAATCTTCGGCAAATCCAAACATTAAGCTGAGAGGTATGCATACGTCAAAGTAACCATCGCTAGTCAACTTCATACTTTCTTCAACGTCTAGCCATCCAGTATTATCCATCAATGATTTTTCACTGGGATTTCGAGATGCATAACCTTTCATTAAACTCGTTAGACCAACATTTTTGTTTCGATCGATTTCTATACCGTTAAGTTCATATCGCACTCCTTCGAACATATGACAAATAGCATTGTTGACAAGACTCGTTGCAGCAGTGGCAACATCTTCTGCGGCTTTCACGAGTCTTCCTCTTATGTGCAGCGAGCTCTTGCTAGGTTATACGCTGAAATCTTGATGCTGCACAGCTATTCTTATTTCATCACTGTTATTTAAAGTTGATGATGCATAAGGCTGATGAGCATGAATCTCATAGTGTACTATAGATTCATCAAGGACAATGGGCGTATGAATATTTATCGCTTCCTCTTCCATTGTATGCAGCAGAAGATACAAAGTATTTTAAGTCGGTTTACACATTTTTTCTTCCTAGTTCGATTTTTAACCCTAGGTTTTTCAGAAACTGAGTGTTCTGATGACATGCGTTAACGCCTTGAGAGTAGGTCGTCGACTGATTTGGTTTACGCATTCTAGCTTATTATAATTAATGCGCTTGGCATTGAAAACGATACCCATTCTGATCAAGCTAATTTTATGGGTAGTCGTATTGTTATAACTTCTCCACGGAAATTAACTAAATCACCATCTTGATCCACTGTTCGCAATTAAATGTGATCAATTGTCTTGCCAATAATTGGTGAAAAAATTACGTGTGATGGGACTTCAATGATTTTATATCAGACTCGTGGTTTTTCTGAGCTTTCAAAATACGTCGGGTGAATCCTAGTAACTTTCCAACGGAGTCATCGGGTGTAATAGTACATTACGATACTAGTGCGGAAAAACTTTTCCTGACGAGTGTGAGTTTGCAGCACGAGCTGAATGCGAGTGTTGCATTCACACGAGTCAAGAAGATGTTTTTCGCACGAGTATCGTACGAAATTTTATTTCACTCCGTGCGGAAATGGAGATTTGCGCACGCGAAGCGTGCGTAAAACCGCTTTTTATGCACGGAGTGAAATAAAATCTATGTCACGATTACACCTAGTTTGGCTGCGCAAAGTATTATTATTCGGTTTGATTTCGATAACAGCTTTTTTATCGGCCAACACTTGCTTCACATAATTCTCAATATCCTCCAATTTATAGTTACCGGTAGGCACACTTATAACCTCCGTACCGATGTGAATTTTATTGTTACCAGCGTCTATGTTGGGAATGGAGTTGAACGTTAATAATTCCACAAGCCCTAGAGTATAGTTTTTATATGGAGAAAGTTCGAAAGGTGGAAAATATTGTGCCTGGAGAACGGATGATGTTCCGGATATAGTCAAAGTCAAAGTATCATTCTTGATGAGGGACTGATTGACAACTAAATTTAAACCATCATAATATAGGTTTATATAGGGAATATTTGTTTTTACGATTTAGTTGATTACAAAGAAATTTTAAGCACAAATGTCCACATTCGACCGCATGATAGTCTTGATACTGATTATAGTTGTAGTTAACGCTACCAACGCCCGCATAACCGATAAATTCCATTGGCGGTCGAAGATCCCCGAAACTATCAAAGTAAATTACTTGGTTATTAGTTTTTTTGTATGCCACCCAGTGCGTTCCCGGTCCATTATTATCATCGAGATTAATAATTGCCGATTCATCTTTGAATGGTCCGCTTTTGGGTAATTCATCTCGCATGAAAACTCCTCGGAAGTGTGGAATCTTCATAATTCTAGCATACTTTGATAGATCGGCATCGGTTAGGGGGCGACGTGGTAGCGTTACTTCACGTTTTTTGATTGCACATAAAGACCAAATCCTTTTTTATATGGTTTCAAATGTAATCCTTTACCCAATGCTATAGCTTCCATTGTTTTATTATGCCTCTTGTTTTCCTCTAAATCGCGCTTAGCTGCCTGAGCAGCGTTTACAGCTTTAGCTATGCTCGCTGCACCACCGGACAGAGATCCAGCAGCGCTGAAACCCACGAAAATAGGTACGAGAAATGGCAGAAATCCTCCTACTTTCTTTGGCACGGGTAGAATACGTGGTGTACGCAATTTACTTCTACCGCCGACTTTTTTAATGGCTGCTCGTGCACCCGTCAAAGCTGATTCGATGAGTACACGTGAATTATTGCTTTGAGTCATTGTTTTTTTAGCAGCTCCAATTATTTTTTTCAGTTCAAAGCTGCTACCGGGTTCCTTCACTCCCATACCTAATTTCCTTTTGGTCTTCATAATTTTTGTGACGCCCCACGCTGCAGCTTTTTCACCGAAACTTGCGTCGCTGGCCGATACCCGTTTCCAAGTTTTCTCGGCTAAAACCTTGTCAGCCGCGTGTCGAGCTGCTATGTTTTCGCGATTTTTCGAGTATGCGATATCGTGTTCCTTGCAAGCGTTGTCCAGTGGATTGATACCCAAATCACCTCAAGCTAGACGTTCCGCTAGCTACGTACCGTGTCCACAGTATTGATAGCCCGGCAAATGCAATTCAATGCGAAGTTTATTTATCAATCTGTTTACCAAACCCTTGCCACGCTTTTTTCTCTCGTTCATTTCAAGGTTGATTGACTACTGATCATTTTTATCTTATAAGTCCGTTATTACACAATTTCACGTCAGTCGTGAACATCATGAGGTTCGAGAAAATATTGGTTGATCTGCCCGTCATGAATTTTGATCGGTTCATGGGGCAACAAGATGAGCGAAAAAAACATGGTCATTTATTACCGAATAGCGTTCGTGCAGTGTTTTGTGGCCCATCGAATTGTGGAAAAACGAACGCCCTACTAACCCTCATAACTCATCCGAATGGATTGTGTTTTGAAAACGTTTACATTTATTCGAAATCGCTGAAACAACCGAAATATAGGTTACTGGAAAAATTACTACAACCCATCGATGGTGTTGAATTTTTTTCCTTTAATGAGTACGAACACGTTGTGTCGTCAAATAATGCGAAACCGAACTCGATTTTTGTTTTCGATGATGTAGCATGTGAGCAGCAGGATAATATTCGAGCTTATTTTTCTATGGGTAGACACGAAAATGTCGACTGTTTTTATCTTTGTCAAACGTACGCTCGTATCCCTAAACATCTCGTGCGGGATAATGCAAATTTATTGATATTATTCAAACAGGATGATATGAATCTCAAGCATGTATATAATGATCATGTGAATACCGATATGTCCTATGCTGATTTTAAGACTTTATGTTCATCTTGCTGGACCGATAAGTATGGGTTTCTCATGATTGACAAGGATAGTGATCATGATAAGGGTAGATATTGGAAAGGATTCGACTGTTTCGTCCGTATCGAATCAGTATACGGCAACGAGAAGATTCCAAAGCAGTAGCATCTCCGACTCCGTTCGTGCAACATGAAGAGCGAAAATATCCGTAGAGAAAGCGATGTTTTACGTCAAATTGTGAAAGCCAGCGATGCAATTCGTAAAAAGCATCGAGCATTGAAGATCGGGCGAGAGGCTAATGAACATGCGATACACGAAGCATTTAAACCAATCGTTGATCCACTGGAAAAATTGGTTGATGTGTCATATGCGGCTAACCAACGCAATAAAACCCGAGTGAAAAAGGAAGAGGACGAAGGAGGAAGTGATATTAAAAATGAGTTAGTAGATCGGATGAAACATGAAAATCTGGATAACGGGAGTTATAGCGAACAGGGAAATTCGTCTCGAAATAAATCCTTTAAATCAGAATATGATGAGGAGTTCTTCACCGACGATGAGGATGAAATTAATGATCATGAAAAGATTGCTGCGCCAGCCGTTGAAGTAAATGAAAAGATTGCTGCGCCAACCGTTGATGTGAATGAAAAGATTGCTGCGCCAGCCGTTGAAGCAAATAAAATGATAAATAGACATCTCACGTTATTACGATCGGGGCAAAAGACTCCCCTGGATTGTTCGTATGGTGTGCGAAACCTAACCGGAGATAGGTTAATGATTGGTAATGCATCGATAAATTTTCCACCAGATTCCTTTTTCTATGTCGGCGATACAAAGTATGATAAAACTGTTGGACTTATCGAACTCTTGTTTAAAAACGAGCCCAATCGTTTCCTCATCAACTCGCAAGATTTAGAGAATTATAAAGATATTGTTATCAGAACGAATGCTTATAGAAAGTTTTATCGATCTGATGGGGTGATTTGAGGGAATAAAGGTTCAAAATTTGAACAATTTATCGCAAAAATGATTGATGACCAATCACGCGTCGGCTGGGGCATGCCTCAATCCAAAGTAGCGAAAAAAGATGCAAATTTTGATTATGTTTATTGGGATGATCCGAATGAGTTGGTAAACCGTCTCCGTCTGCTCCTGGCATCTCAAACAGCAGGCAATTCATCTCACTCGAATGAAATCATGTAAAATATTTGAAGGTTGAGCTTGAAACCATAAAAGATTTAGCCGTTCGTAATTCTAACGCCATTCACAACGCGGATGCTCAATGACTCGCAATCGAAAATGAGCGAGCACAAAAAAGCATTGGTGAACGAGCTGCATAAGCCTGCACGCCGGAACTATCCTCGACGTTGTGTTAACATTCAGGGATTCGATGAGACTTAGCAAGCTGATCTCGTTGATATGTCAGCTTACGCCCGTCAAAACAACAAACACAAGTATCTTTTGACAATTATCGATGTATTCTCAAAATTTGCATGGGTCGTGCCAATAAAGAGTAAGACCGGAGGTAAAACTACCGCTGCAATTAAGTCTATACTTACTCAAGGACGTGTACCATCGAAATTACACGTTAATAATGGCAAGGAATTTTACAATCAAAATTTCCTGTCTCTCATGAAGGAATACAATATTCATATGTACTCAACATTCTGCAATTTAAAAGCGTCAATTTGCGAACGATTCAATCGTACATTGAAAAACCAAATGTATAAACAGTTTAGCTTACGCGGACCTTATAAGTGAACGGATATTTTGGATAATTTAGTGCTATCTTATAACAACACGATCCATCGCACAATTAGCATGAAACCAAAAGATGTTTCAATCGAGAATGCTAAAAGTTTACTGCATCGAGTATACAAAAAACCTGAAATTATTCGTACGACGAAGAGAAAGTTCTATCTCGGTGATAAAGTTCGAATTAGCAAGTAGAAGAATCAATTTGCCAAAGGGTATACCCCCAATTAGACAACTGCAATATTTACAATCACCGAAGTAGCGAAAACTAATCCCGTCACATATAAACTGAAAGATTATCAGGATGAATCGATTGCTGGTGGTTTCTACGAGCAAGAGCTCCTTAGCGCCAAACATTCTGATATTTATTTAATTGAAAAAGTTTTAAAAAAATAATCAAACAGACTGTTTGTAAAGTGGCTAGGTTTCGATATTTCTCATAATTCCTAGATCAATAAATCGGACTTGTGAATCCAGTCAGCGGTGGGGGAAGGGTAAGAAGAGTGGCCAGCCTTATGACTCGAGTCAGTTGCCCGTTCGAGATGGACTTGATTGTGGATATTCAAGAGTTTAAGCAGGCTATTAATGATTTTGCGCTGGAAGAATTTCTTGTAATAGCAGCCAACGATGAGAAAGCAGCTCAGCCCACAACGTTCCTCTTTGCACCGTTATGCCTACGGACGGGATTACCAGTGAAATATCGAGTTATGAATTCAGGACTCCAGCTAGATTTTCTTGGATTGTCTTGGACGTCGGGCGAGTTACCGTATGGAACAACTAATAAGATGATTAAAGCCATGTTGCAACCCGTTCGAACCATTTACGTGAAAGGATTGGAGAAAAATCGATGGTTGGCCAGAATTATGGATGAATCATCCTCCATTGTTGACTTGCAAACGCTCGAGTGCTCTTCACTGCGGAAACTACCAACAGTTTCATCTTTCACCCGATTTCCTCTTCGTTCAAATATCCCCAAATTTAATTGTGCTACTGAAAATGTAAAATCGCTGAAGATTTGGCTTAACGAATATCATGCTCTATGTGAATACAATGTTCTCTTCAAATAATTTATTGTTTACCAATCATTTTTATGTATCCAACTATTGTGTGAACTCCCGAATCCCAACCATGAATGCACCACATCGTGTCATTCTCAGGATCATAACGATTTTTCCTAAATATTTCAACAACGAGACTTGTTCGAACTTGTGAGAGTATTGGGGGAAGAAGAAATATCAAAATCATCTTAAAATAATGGTTTTATTTAATTAATAGATCCATTTTATTTAAAGTATGCATTTGCGACAGTTTTTTATCAAAGGGGGAGGTCCATCGAAATCATCGGCATTAATCATTTTCCCATAATGTTTCCGACAACGACGATATTTCATAATATCCTCATCCGTTTGCATGATGTTGGGTAGACGATCCCAGGCATCTTCAATATCGTTGTGTGCATACATGAGAAAAAAATCTTTGGTCAAGCTAGCGATATCTTCTGTTTTCATGTTGCAAATGTTTCCCACAGCTCGAAGAATTTTTATTGATCTTTCGAAAGATGGCGGTGCGAAGAAATAATTTTCAAAGTACCATATCTTCGTACGTAGCACATTTTTGAAAGCACAATTGTAATTCAATACTCCCTCGTGATGTGGAGAATTCGAGCATTCCGACACTGATGTTTTCAGCAATGCTGGGCAACCGAAATCTTCCAAGTCGATAATTGGTTTCGAGTTTCCAATAATCGTTCGGATCAATGGCTCCTTCTCCACTCCCTTGACGTGAATCACACGAGCATCTTCCACAATGTTATCGAACAATCGTTGGAGTTCACCGTATAACACATTTCCAACGTTCCATGGAATAACCTCATAATGACTCACGATCCACAAGTTGTCGTTTTTATATTTGGTTGATAAACTATCCCAGTCGTATGACGGTTTGACTAATTTACACCTAAACTCTGTGCACTCCCATGAACCATCAGAATACTGTAACGCATTCTCCAATTATCGCTACTTCTATTTCTCTGCTTACGTTCATCCTAACAGTACCGATCCTCAAGCCTCTGCCTGCCGGACACTGCCTACACCCTTATCCAAGTCCGTTGTCCTACCTACTCATTTACGACTCTTCGCATTCCTTCCTCTCTCCCAAGATGCAGCTGCCACATAAATCAACAGACCTTCGCCTTTTTCCCGTATTTCCCATCTTCCGACCATCATCATCCCTTCGCCGCTCGCTCACAACTACCTACCCTTGTACACCCATCTATGGCAGGTCTCCGAATGCCATTACCTCTCTGTTTCCTAGAACTCTCCCGCTTTCACCTTCACGACGATTTCCCGAATATCTTGCAGCTGTCCTCCCACTGCCCCAACTTTCCGACCGAACATCCCTATAAAGCCTGCTCTTTGAGCATCTACAGTCAGTCTATTTTCAGGAGTCATACGCGTAAGTTTGTAACGTGTGTCTCCGGTGGTAAAATAAACGTTTAAAGTGTCAACCGTGCCTTCCTTTCGTTATAACCGCGCTCCGTAGCCGAGTTGGCTATTCATTATTGATTTACCTCATCACATTTTTGGTGCTAAGTGTGGGGTGAGCCAATTCTACGTGGCTAGGAGCATAACGACACGAGGGCTACACGAAAGCCTAACACTGGAGCCACGGAACAAACCGGTAAGCGGAAACCCCTTTACGCAATATCGCGATACGACGCTGTTCGCGAGTGACTCAGACTGAAGTTCAACCGCTGAAAACATGTCTCTATCAAGCTTAAATCAATTGATAAAAAATACCGTGAATAAAAAACCTGATGAAAACCACAGTGTTCCCCCGGAGGACGATCAACGATCAGAACACGCGAGTGTAACGTTAGAAAACGTTTTCGACTCTCTCGAGCCTAAAGAAGCCATCGATTTAATTAAAACATTTGACGGACGTAGTGGCGGTGTCGAGGTATTCATAAGTTCGGTTGAAAGTGTGCGTAACCTAGTTGTGCGACAGGATTATTTCCGTCGTTTAATAATCGCTAAAAAGATCATTGGCGACGCGGAACGCGAGGTGAATGAATTCAATACGGACACCTACGAGCAACTGTACGAAGCTCTCCGGATATTGTACGGCAATTTGCAGCCGATCAATGTTTTTCTGGACGAGAGATCGCATACTTTCCAAGGAAAGCATGAAAGTGTTTTAAAATTTACTAACCGGTACTTAGAAATACAAAACAAGGCGCTGTCCGTCGTTTCCAATTCCATGACGGACGAGACGGAAAGACGGTCAATTCTGAAATTTCAAAGGGAACAAGGTCTCGAACAATACCTGTTGGGACTTCGAAAGGAGATTTCGATGGAGGTGCGGGCACAAAGACCCGAAAATATCCGTGCGGCAATCGCAAGGGCTCAGGCTGTGGAAGCCTACGACCGCACGAGGGAACTGATGACGCGCAACCTAAACCTCGCCGACCGTAACGCTGACACGCACCATCGACCTGTAAGTACAAACAGCAAGCCACCTAATCCAGCATCAAGTCAACGAGCCTCAATAAAGTGCAATTACTGCAAAAATCTGGGACATCTGGAAGCTGTGTGCCGCAAAAAGATGTTCAATACGCAGAGAGTACCGGACAACTCGATGCATCCGACGGGTTTTCACGAGCGCCAGCAGGTACCTCGCCCCCCTTTTCCCCCACGCGTCCACCACGTGCAAAAGGGAACGAGAGCGTTGGAAAGGGACGAGAATATGTCCCGCAGGTCAACGCAATCGGATCCACCAAACGAGTCGTCCGACTGCCGATGGACCACACTCGAAGAGACGGAAGATTTCTATTAGATACCGGAGCAGCAATCAGTCTCATCAAAAGAGGTATTCTCGGTGGGAAATCGCGCGTCAACAAAGGAATCAACACCGACTTTAAGATGGGCAACGACCTACATAGATCGTTGTTTATCACGGAACAAATATTCGACGGTGTGAAGCACATTTTTCACGTCGTCCCCGATGATTTTCCACTCGAAGAAGATGGGCTGATCGGCATCCCTTTTATGGAGGAATACCAGACCAACATCGGTATCGAAAAAGAAAATTATTTAGAATTGAATGGAAAACGTTTTCATTTTGAGCCCTTCACGTTTACAATTCCACCAAGAGCAATTTATTGGATAAAAGTGCCGACGAATGTTTCCAACGGATCAGCCGTCACGGCCGAAGAAGGTAATGAACCCATAGTGCCCTGTGTGTACGAAGCACGAGACTATGAAGCCCGAGTGCCCGTCATAAACGACTCGGAAGACCCAAAACGGGTAACGATAAACCTTTTGCGTGGGATCCCACTAAGGAAACTCATCCCTTCACTGTCGGAGGAGCGCCAAGACGCACTGGCAGACGCAGCAAAGATTTATCATGTTAGCGAGCAGAATTCCGCAGAAAGAATTCAAAAACTTAAGGAAAACGTGCGGTTGGAGCACGCGCCTCCAGAACAAGCGGAACAGGTATGGGACATAATCTCATCCTATCCTGACGTCTTCGCGCTACCTGGCGACCCCTTGCCAGGTACAAGGACAGTGAAACACCGCATTATTACGAACGACGACGTGCCAATAAACGTCAAGCAATACCGGTACCCTCCAGTGCATAAGGAGGAGATCGACCGGCAGGTCAACGAAATGCTACAGCAAAAACTCGTTGAACCAAGCGACTCGCCATACAACGCCCCGCTGTGGGTAGTCCCGAAGAAACCCGATGCATCCGGAAAAAAGAAGTGGAGGATCGTCATCGACTTTAGAAAACTAAATGAGAAGACCGCCCACGACGCGTACCCTCTTCCGTGTATCGACGAAATTCTGGATCAACTAGGCCGAGCGAAATACTTCTCAGCATTTGACTTGGCATCCGGATTTCACCAGATACCAATGGACGAGCGAGATAAACACAAAACAGCATTCTCCACGCCATCCGGACACTACCATTACAATAGGATGCCCTTTGGATTAAAGAATGCCCCACCAACGTTTCAACGGATGATGAATAACGCTCTCCGCGGCCTCATTGGTAATACGTGTTTCGTGTATTTAGATGACATTATCATCTACGGTAACTCTCTCGAGGATCATAATAAAAAGTTAGTGGATGTGTTCAAACGACTGCGCGAGTCTGATTTAAAACTTCAGCCGGACAAGTGTGAATTTCTTCGCCCGGAATTAGAATTTTTGGGTCACGTTATTTCCCAGGACGGAGTGAAACCGAATCCGAATAAAATAAGTGCTGTTAAAAGTTTTCCAACTCCGCGCGATCCCAAACAAATAAAGCAATTTCTCGGGCTCGCGGGATACTATCGCAAATTTATAAAAGATTTCAGTAAAACTGCCAAGCCACTAACGGAGTTATTAAAGAAGGAAAGTACCTGGACTTGG
The DNA here is from genome assembly GCA_963971145.1 of Sussaba pulchella. NCBI lineage: Eukaryota > Metazoa > Arthropoda > Insecta > Hymenoptera > Ichneumonidae > Sussaba > Sussaba pulchella. Next base: position 56,108 of record CAXAQZ010000121.1, read on the forward strand.
GCAGAAAAACAAGAACAGTCGTTTCAGATGCTACGCACCGCCTTAACTACCGCTCCGGTGTTACAGTACCCGGACTTTACGAAGGAATTTGTGGTGACTACTGATGCCAGTAATCATGCTGTTGGTGCAGTGCTATCGCAGGGACCGATCGGCAAGGACCGACCGGTTGCCTATGCGTCACGCACCCTTAATAAAGCGGAGCAACGGTACTCGACCACTGAAAGAGAAATGCTAGCAATAGCATGGGCAACAAAACATTTCCGTCAATATTTGTACGGAAAACAGTTTAAAATTGTCACCGACCATAAACCGCTTATTTGGATTTTGAAAGCAACGGATCCTCCAACCAACAGCCGTCTCATGCGACTTAGAATGAAACTAGAAGAATACGAGTACGAGCCCATTTACAAGAAAGGTTCACTCAACACTAATGCGGATGCGCTATCCCGCATTCACGCTGTAACGACCCGCAGACAAGCTGAGCTGCAAACGGGCCCATCGAATGGAGAAGATGAAGACGAGGACAACGAAGAAGCAAACCCCGAGCCGGTGGACGTACCCTTTTACATTGAGTTTGAGCTAGTCGACAAAAACCCATGCGTACCGGAAATAATGGAACGGGCGCCTCCGAAAAATATAAAATCTCTGAACATCGTGGACTCTCCTTCACAGAATGAGCAAGACGTGTACATCGATTTTTCTGAGGACGAGATACAGTGGTTTAATCAACTAGCGGGGAAGTTAACGGAAGTAAATGAACCCATTAAACTGTGCCTGGGTTGCAACCACCTTACGATCCACCCGGCAACGAAGTCAAGAATAAAGCAGATGATTAACTTCATCTGGTCAAAAAAAAATCATCGACCTGCACTCTACCTCTACGACGCAGAGCCCAGCGAACCGGGGACCGAAGAGGAAAGACTGCAGGTCATAAAACAACACCATGGTACGAGGGCCACCTGACACTTTGGCATAGCAAAGACCCTCGAACGAATAAAGGCCGTTGCTACCTGGCCTAACATGCAGAGGGACATCGAGGACTACATTCGTAAATGTGACACGTGCCAAAGAATCAAGCTGGTGCGCATACGGCCTCAAGCAGAAGCCGTCATTACCGACACGCCGGAAAGGCCCAACGATAAAATTGCTTTGGATCTTGTGGGTCCTATACCAGAATCGATTAAGGGGAACAAATATATTTTGTCTGTACAAGATCAGTTAACAAAATATATCACTCTCATTCCTCTGAAGACACAAGATGCCCAGTCTACCGTAAATGCTCTCGTGGAACACTACATCTACATTCACGGGGCACCAAAAAAGATTCTCACGGACGGAGGCCGCAATTTCATCAGCCAAACGTTCAAACATTTTGAAAGACTCTTCAAAATATCCCATATGACCACCACATCGTTCCATCCTCAAAGCAATGGGAGCCTGGAACGAGCTCATGGTCCCATTAAAGAACAAATCAAGTCTCTTATCCATGACCATCGCGAGGACTGGGATAGAAAACTAAAATTCGTGTCCATGGCCTATAACACGGCTAAACACGAGGGGACAAACTTCACGCCGTTCGAGATGCAATTCGGACGCAAGTCAAACGTGCCGAATAATCTGCCGCTCCATCGCACCAACGTCACCATCGACCAATATTTCGAGGGTCTCCGGACGGACCACCATCGGATCCTCAGGAAGGGTCGTGACCACCTAATAGCGGCAAAGGAAAGATACAAGGCGGTACAAGACGCAGGTATACGCCGCCCCGCCCCGGTCTTCGAAATAGGTGACGAAGTACTCGTCGCTCAAGAACGGGATAAATCGCCACTCGCCCCAAAGTGGGAAGGACCAGCAATTATTACTGATCGAACTTCTGACGTCAACTACGAAATTTTACTCAGAAACAGAAAGAAAATCATTCATATAAATAAACTGAAACCTTATTTCCGATATTAATTATGTAAAAACACTTTGTGAACACACGACGCCAGATCATAGTCCGAGCTACATAGAAAATTCATTTATTTTTGTATTATATGAATTTTCTCAAATAAGGGGGGAGGTGTAACGCATTCTCCAATTATCGCTACTTCTATTTCTCTGCTTACGTTCATCCTAACAGTACCGATCCTCAAGCCTCTGCCTGCCGGACACTGCCTACACCCTTATCCAAGTCCGTTGTCCTACCTACTCATTTACGACTCTTCGCATTCCTTCCTCTCTCCCAAGATGCAGCTGCCACATAAATCAACAGACCTTCGCCTTTTTCCCGTATTTCCCATCTTCCGACCATCATCATCCCTTCGCCGCTCGCTCACAACTACCTACCCTTGTACACCCATCTATGGCAGGTCTCCGAATGCCATTACCTCTCTGTTTCCTAGAACTCTCCCGCTTTCACCTTCACGACGATTTCCCGAATATCTTGCAGCTGTCCTCCCACTGCCCCAACTTTCCGACCGAACATCCCTATAAAGCCTGCTCTTTGAGCATCTACAGTCAGTCTATTTTCAGGAGTCATACGCGTAAGTTTGTAACGTGTGTCTCCGGTGGTAAAATAAACGTTTGAAGTGTCAACCGTGCCTTCCTTCCGTTATAACCGCGCTCCGTAGCCGAGTTGGCTATTCATTATTGATTTACCTCATCACAATACATTTTTATCACAGCCACGTGCTTCACCACAAACTCACTGTTGGGTGCTTTAAACCCTTGCTCATCCAAAATAATTTCAATATCTTGCATTGTGCGTTACTCGTGATAGTTCGCAATCAACTGATTCATTATAATTTGAAAATGAAGCAACAGCAGATTATTCGTTATCGACTCGTAATACAAGGTTCAAGAAAGCGTCGTAAGATGTTGGTGATCAGCTATAGGTAAGAGGAACGTTCATTGTTCGATTTTTGAAGAATATTCGTTATCGAACCAACTGTCGATTGATAATGTTGGGAACACCGGCTGTCAGCTGCGGTAACCTCCCCCCCCCCCCCTCCATCGGTAACATTATGCGCTCATCGTTCAAAGTTCGAGCAATAAAGTAGAACGTGCATCGTCCATCGTTCGATCAGTAAAGTAGAACACTTATCGTTCAAACGTTCAACGTTCAATCAACAGATGGCGGGGCAAGAGGCTGCCGTCGGTAAGGTAGAACGCTCATCGTTCGAACGTTCGTCGTTTAACGTTCGTCGTTTAACGTTCGTCGTTTAACGTTCGATCGGTAAGGTAGAACGCTCGTCGTTCAACGTTCGATCTGTAAAGTAGAACGATTATCGTTCGATCGTGACTTTTCAAAATGGTTGCTGTCGGCAAAAAAGGGATCAGCCTGGGGACTGTCTCACTCCGCCGGTAAGGCAATTCGGATCGAGCAGTGGGTAAATCGATATTGATAGATTGACTCTAAGCAGACAACGCCATCTATCGGATTTGTAGCGAGACTTAGTAGATAACGCCATCTTTCTGATAGGTAAGGTAGAACGCTCATCATTTGAACGTTTATCGTTTAACGATCAATCTTCAAGGCCCTGTTGGAACCGGCCGAGGGCTGCTGTCGGTAAAAGATGGTTCGGAAGTTACCCACCATCGGTAAAAAAGGGATCAGCCTCAGCTTCACCGTTGGTAAAAGAGGAATCAGCCTCAGCTCCACCGTTGGTAAAAGAGGGATCAGCCTTACCGACCGTCTTAAGGCAGGTCCCCGTGGTAATTGGAGTGAAACCGACCCTACTTTACGCGCACCATACATTAGTGATAAAACCATCAATAAAATTAAACAATTGACTAGTATTTATTCAAAAAATGGATTTTTTAACATGTCTACGAGGGTTTTAGTTCGATCGGAATGTGACTGTCAATGTATGAATGATGTAAAACCGAAACTTACGCATTTGTGGTTCCATGCATATGTCGCACTTAAGGGGGTGTAACCCGCTCTCGAAATTTTCGATGATACTGTACCATCCCCGCGTAAGCTTTGCCGAGGTTACTCATGCGGCCAAGGGTCGGCCCATTATCGGTACGCCGAGTCTTGGTTAGCCGAGCCTAGGCCAATTTTGGGCCTATTATCGGCCCGGCATATGATTTTCAAGACCAGTATTTATAATCTTCCGAATGCGATCGGATATTTCGAACTTTATTTTGATAAAATTATTCGGCAACTAGAGGACAACTGAAAGAAGAAAAAAAAAAATTGAGTTAGAATGACCAATATGGCTTTCAGGATCAGTATTTTTAATTTTAAGATTGATATTTCGAATCTAAAAAATTTTCTGACAAAATTATCCGAGAATAATAAAAAACCGAAAAACATGTTTATGTGTCGACGTGGAACGAACGACAACCATTTCAAAGTCAATCCGTAAGATTTTTTTTCATGCACAAAGGTGCCATGGATTCATTCAGATACTTCTCGGATTTTTAAGATGATTTCAAGAGACCCGAATAGGGATATTACTTGAGAGTGGATAAATCCTGTTTTTTAATGGGGGAAAATAACCCCTGCTGGTAATAGCCGGTTCTAAAGATGGCGGGCTGCCAATTTAGGGAACTTTTTTTAAAATTATTTGGAGCCAATCTGGGGGGGGGGGGTCAAAATTCGTCCGAGCCCTATATAAGGACAACTCTAATATACATATTAGGATGTTTCGTGCAAAGAAAAAAAAGTCCAATTTTTGCTGCAGTCGCGGATTTTGAGACATCCTGCTCCCTCAGAATCGTGTAGAAGATAAGCCCGATCGCACAATTTTTACGGGCTGCTCGAAAATACATTAAAAAAAGGATAAACATTTTTTTCTCTGAAAACCACTTTAGTGCGTATACATTAGGGCGGCTTGAAAAAAAAACTTTTGCTTTTCTTCTAATCAAAATACTTTCACGCCAAAGTATCTTCCATCAAGAGAATCGTGTCCAAAAATGAGCCCGATTGGACCATTTTTAGGGGTCGCGCAAGATTTTTCTAGTTTTCCTATTTGATTAACATGGGAAGGACGTAAAGTCTCTATTCAAACAATCGTAGCTCCGCCAATTTTATAGGTACATTGATCCCGTTAGTTCCATTTGAAAGCTCTTGAAAAACCGCTTAAAATGACGTGCGGACCTTTGGGATCCCATTTCAACTTTCATCAATAATTTTGTGGTTTCGTAAGAAATTATCGACGGAATTTGCAATCGGATTGCAAAGGTCTGCACGTCAATTTAAGCGGTTTTTCAAGAGCTTTCAAATGGGACTAACGGGATCAATGTACCTATAAAATTGGCGGAGCTACGATTTTTTGAATGAAAACTTTATGCCCTTCCCATGTTAATCAAATAGGAAAACTAGAAAAATCTTGCGCGACCCCTAAAAATGGTCCAATCGGGCTCATTTTTTGACACGACTCTTTTGATGGAAAATGCTTTGGCGTGAATGTATTTTCATTTAAAGAGAAAAAAAACGTTTTTTTTTCAAGCCGCCCTAATACTTATACATATACTTTAGAGTGTTTCAAAAGAAAAAAAATTTTTGATTTTCCAACGGGCCACACCGGAAATAGTCAGCTTAGATAGAAAAAAAAATTCTGGCAAAAGATAAGCATTCTAGGTTGAGTGGTAGATCCCCCTCAATTGACTTTTGATATTTTTTTTTTCTTTTTTTTGAATTGAAGACAGATTAGTGTTAGCAAAAATTTTTTTTTGTGCCTACACCTGCCAGGGGATCAGCTTAGTCTCAAATAAAACGTTCTTAGAACTTTAACTCTTTAATTAAATTTAAAAGGGGAGATATATAAAAATAACAGAGACCGACGCTTTGGCTTAGTGGTTAGCCTGCTAGCCTGAGCATCGGGAGGTCGTGGGTTCGAGTCCCGGTCCGGGCGTACTTTTCGGTGAAAATAATTACATTCTCGCCAAAAGGACGTAGCGGTAGCCGGGGGGCGAACCAAATGACCGACCGGCTAGTAGTATAGTAAGGACAGTTCTGGCCCACTTACCACGGTGACCTGCCTTGCGACGGTCAGTAAGGTAGATTTCTCTTTGACCAACGGTGGGTTTGTGTCTAATCCCTCTTGTACCGACGGCTGAGCTCTCTTTTACCGACAGTGCAGGTTATTTAGGTTATCGATAGTGCCGGTTATTTAGGTTATTTAGGGGTCTCGAGGATTGATCGTAAGGATATTAAGGTGGGTTCGAGATCACGTTCTGTTTTTAGAGAGGCGGGTTCTGGCCCACTTACCACGGTGACCTGCCTTGAGCCGGTCGGTAAGGTAGATTTCTCTTTGACCAACTGTGAGTTTGTGTATCTGCTAATCGATTTACCCGCTGCTCGATCCCGCTCAATTGAGTGTTCTACCTTACCGACGGCAGTCTCAGATGGCGTTATCTGCCAATCCGGTAGATGGCGTTGTCAATCGATTTACCCACTGCTCGATCCCGCTCAATTGAGTGTTCTACCTTACCGACAGCAGCCTCGGATAGCGTTATCTGCCAATCCGGTAGGATGGCGTTATCTGCCAATCCGGTAGATGGCGTTGTCAATCTATTTACCCGCTGCTCGATCCCGCTCAATATTTACCGACAGCAGCCTCGTCGCCAAGTCTCGTTGCCGGTAGATGGCGTTGTCTGCTAATCGATTTACCCGCTGCTCGATCCCGCTCAATTACCGACAGCAGCCTCAGATAGCGTTATCTGCCAATCCGGTAGATGGCGTTGTCAATCTATTTACCCGCTGCCCGATCCCGCTCAATATTTACCGACAGCAGCCTCAGATGGCGTTATCTGCCAATCCGGTAGATGGCGTTGTCTGCTATAGTCAATCTACCTCTTACCCCGCTATCTGTTGATCGAACGTTGGACGATGAGCGTTCTACTTTACCGATCGAACGATGGACGATGCGCGTTCTACTTTATTGCTCGAACGATGAGCGTTATACTTTACCGACAGCAGCCTCTTGCCCCGCCATCTGTTATCAAAAATCGAACCCTGAACGTTCCTTTTACCTATAGCTGATCATCAACATCTTACGACGCTTTCTCGAACCTTGTATTACGAGTCGATAACGAATAATCTGCTGTTGCTTCATTTTCAAATGATAATGAGTCAGTTGATTGCGAACTATCACGAGTAACGCACAATGCAAGATATTGAAATTATTTTGGATGTGCAAGGGTTTAAAGCACCCAACAGTGAGTTTGTGGTGAAGCAGGTTGCTGTGATAAAAATGTATTCTGATGGTTCATGGAAGTGCACAGAAATTAGGTGTAAACTAGTCAAACCGTCATACGACTGGGATAGTTTATCAACCAAATATAAAAATGACAACTTGTGGATCGTGAGTCATTATGAGGGTATTCCATGGAACGTTGGCAATGTGTTATACGGTGAACTCAAACGATTGTTCGATGATATTGTGGAAGATGCTCGTGTGATTTACGTCAAGGGGGTGGAGAAGAAGCAATTGATTCGAACGATTATTGGAAACTCGAAACCAATTATCGACTTGGAAGATTTCGGTTGCCCAGCATTGCTGGAAACATCAGTGTCGGAATGCTCGAATTCTCCACATCACGAGGGAGTATTGAATTACAATTGTGCTTTCGAAAATGTGCTACGTATGAAGATATGGTACTTTGAAAATTATTTCTTCGCACCACCATCTTTCGAAAGATCAATGAAAATTCTTCGAGCTGTGGGAAACATTTGCAACATGAAAACATAAGATATCGCTAGCTTGACCAAAGATTTTATTCTCATGTATGCATACAACGATATCGAAGATGCCTGGGATCGTCTACCCAACATCATGCAAATGGATGAGGATATTATGAAATATCGTCGTTGTCGGAAACATTATGGGAAAATGATTGATGCCGATGATTTCGATGGACCTCCCCCTTTGATGAAAAACTGTCGCAAATGTATACAATGTATTGAATAAAACCATTATTTCATTTTAATATTTCTTTTTTCTGCAAAACTCTCACAAGTTCGAACAAGTCTCGTTGTTGAAATATTTAAGAAAAATCGTTATTATCCTGAGAACGACACGATGTGGTGCATTCATGGTTGGGATTCGGACGTTGTATACATAAAAAATGATTTGTAAACAATAAATTATTTGGAGAGAACATTGTATTTACATAGAGCATGATATTCGTTAAGCCAAATCTTCAGCGATTTTATCGGGTGAAAGATGAAATTGTTGGTAGTTTCCGCAGTGAAGAGCACTCGAGCGTTTCCATGTCAACGATGGAGGATGATTCATCCATAATTCTGGTCAACCATATTTTTTCTCCAATCCTTTCACGTAAATAGTTCGGGCAGGTTGCAACATGGCTTTAATCATCTTATCAGTTGTTCCATAGGGTAACTCGCCCGACGTCCAAGACAATCCAAGGAAATCTAGCTGGAGTCCTGAATTCATAACTCGATATTTCACTGGTAATCCCATCTGTGCGCATGGCGGTGCAAAGAGGAACGTTGTGGGCTGAGCTGCTTTGTCATCGTTGACTGCTATTACAGCAAATTCTTCCAGCGCAAAATCATTAGTAGCCTGCTTCAACCCTTGAATATCCACAATCAAGTCCATCTCGAACGGGCAACTGACTCGAGTCATGAGGCCACTCTTCTTCCCCCACCACTGACTGGATTCACAAGTCCGATTTATTGATCCAGGAATTATGAGAATTATCGAAACCTAGCCACTTTACAAACAGTCTGTTTGATTGTTTTTTCAAAACTTTTTCAATTAAATGAATATCAGAATGTTTGACTCTAAGGAGCTCTTGTTCGTAGAAACCACCAGCAATCGATTCATCCTGATAATCTTTCAATTTATATGTGACAGGATTAGTTTTCGCTACTTCGGTGATTGTGAATATTTCAGTTGTCCAATTGGGGGTATACCCTTTAGCAAATTGATTCTTATACTTGCTTATTCGAACTTTATCACCGACATTGAACTTTCTCTTCGTTGTACGAATAATTTCCGGTTGTTTGTATACTCGATGCAGTAAACTTTTAGCATTCTCGATTGAAACATCTTTTGGTTTCATGCTTATTGTGCGATGGATCGTGTTGTTATAAGATAGCACTAAATCATCCATAATGTCCGTCCACTTATAAGTTCCGCGTAAGCTAAACTGTTTCCACATTTTGTTTTTCAATGTACGATTGAATCGTTCGCAAATTGATGCTTTTAAATTGCTGAATATTGAGTACATATGAATATTGTATTTCTTCATGAGAGACAGGAAATGTTTATTGTAAAATTCCTTGCCATTATCAACGTGTAATTTCGATAGTACACGTCCTTGAGTAAGTATAGACTTAATTGCAGCGGTAGTTTCACCTCCGGTCTTATTCTTTATTGGCACGACCCATGCAAATTTTGAGAATATATCGATAATTGTCAAAAGATAATTGTATTTGTTGTTTTGACGGGCGTAAGCTGACATATCAACGAGATCAGCTTGCCAAGTCTCATCGAATCCCTGAATGTTAATACAACGTCGAGGATAGTTTCGGCGAGCAGGCTTATGCAGCTCGTTCACCAATGCTTTTTTGTGCTTGCTCATTTTCGATTGCGAGTAATCGATCATCAGCGTTGTGAATGGCGTTAGAATTACGAATGGCTAAATCTTTTATGGTTTCAAGCTCAACATTCAAATTTTTTATAATATTATGTACTATTGTCTCGAGACCCTGAGCCAACAATTCATTAATATCATTCATTTCTTTTCGCAGAGATTTAACAGTGCCGTGCAACTTTTTTTGTAATATATGCAGCGTGGCTGCATCACTCGGTTGTTCAGGATCGGTCACATTACATAGTTTTCTGTTTTGCATGCCATACTGATCATTCTCCGTTAATTTAAATCCAATGCTCAAATTACCGGGAAATCCGCGGTTTTTAACAATCGCACTCTTACCCAACTGGCGTCCGAACACATCGACGCTCATCCTACAAATGATCATCTTGTAAATGCATCATGGTTTAATAAATGATTCCAGCTTCGCGTAATTCCTCGATAATCGACATGACTTCATTCGAGTGAGATGAATTGCCTGCTGTTTGAGATGCCAGGAGCAGACGGAGACGGTTTACCAACTCATTCGGATCATCCCAATAAACATAATCAAAATTTGCATCTTTTTTCGCTACTTTGTATTGAGGCATGCCCCCACCGACGCGTGATTGATCATCAATTATTTTTGCGATATATTGTTCAAATTTTGAACCGTTACTCCCTCGAATCACCCCATCAGATCGATAATACTTTTTATGAGCATTCGTTCTGATAACAATAGCTTTATAATTCTCTAAATCTTGCGAGTTGATAAGCAAACGATTGGGCTCGTTTTTAAACAAGAGTTCGATAAGTCCAACAGTTTTATCATACTTTGTATCACCGACATAAAAAAAGGAATCTGGTTGAAAATTTATGGATGCATTACCAATCATTACCCTATCTCCGGTTAGGTTTCGCACACCATACGAACAATCTAGGAGAGTCTTTTGCCCCGATCGTAATAACGTAAGATATCTTTTTATCATTTCATTTGCTTCAACGGTTGGCGCAGCAATCTTTTCATTCACTTCAACGGTTGGCGCAGCAATCTTTTCATTTACTTCAACGACTGGCGCAGCAATCTTTTCATGATCATTAATTTCATCCTCATCGTCGGTGAAGAACTCCTCATCATATACTGATTTAAAGGATTCATTTCGAGACGAATTTCCCTGTTTGCTATAACTCCCGTTATCCAGATTTTCATGTTTCATTCGATCTACTAACTCATTTTTGATATCACTTCCTCCTTCGTCCTTTTCCTTTTACACTCGGGTTTTATTGCGATCATTAGCCGCATATGACACATTAACCAATTTTTCCAGTGGATCAACGATTGGTTTGAATGCTTCGTGTATCGCATGTTCATGAGCCTTTCGCCCGATCTTCAATGCTCGATGCTTTTTACGAATTGCATCACTGGCTTTCACAATTTGACGTAAAACATCGCTTTCTCTACGGATATTTTCCCTCTTCATGTTGCACGAACGAAGTCGGAGGTGCTACTGCTTTGGAATCTTCTCGTTGCCGTATACTTATTCGATACGGACAAAACAGTCGAATCCTTTCCGATATCTACCCTTATCAAGATCACAATCCTTGTCGATCATGAGAAACCCATACTTATCGATCCAGCAAGATGAACATAAAGTCTTAAATTCAACATAGGACATATCGGTATTCACATGATCATTATATACATGCTTGAGATTCATATCATCCTGTTTGAATAATATCAATAAATTTGCATTATCCCGCACGAGATGTTTAGGGATACGAGCGTACGTTTGACAAAGATGAAAACAGTCGACGTTTTCGTGTCTACCCATAGAAAAATAAGCTCGGATATTATCCTGCTTCTCACATGCTACATCATCGAAAACAAAAATGGAGTTCGGTTTCGCATCGTTCGGTGACACAACGTTTTCGTGCTCATTAAAGGGAAAAAATTCAACACCATCGATGGGTTGTAGTAATTTTCCAGTAGCCTATATTTCGGTTGTTTCAACGATTTCGAATAAATGTAAACGTTTTCAAAACACAATCCATTTGGATGAGTTATGAGGGTTAGTAGGGCGTTCGGTTTTCCACAATTCGATGGGCCACAAAATACTGCGCGAACGCTATTCGGTAATAAATGACCATGTTTTTTTCGTTCATCTTGTTGTCCCATGAACCGATCAAAATTCATGACGGGCAGATCAACCGATTGTTTCTCGAACCTCATGATGTTCACGACTGACGTGAAATTGTATAATAACGGACTTATAAGATAAAAATGATCAGTAGTCAATCAACCTTCGTGTGATTATGATCGTGAATGGTTGCATGAAAGAGAGAAAAAAGCGTGGCAAGGGTTTGGTAAACAGATTGATAAATAAACTTCCCATTGAATTGCATTTGCCGGGCTATCAATACTGTGGACCCGGTACGAAGCTAGCGGAACGGCTAGCTCGAGGTGATTTGGGTATCAATCCACTGGACAACGCTTGCAAGGAACACGATATCGCATACTCGAAAAATCGCGAAAACATCGCAGCTCGACACGCGGCTGACAAGGTTTTATCTGAGAAAGCTTGGAAACGGGTATCGGCCAGCGACGCAAGTTTCGGTGAAAAAGCTGCAGCGTGGGGCGTCACAAAAATTATGAAGACTAAAAGGAAATTAGGTATGGGAGTTAAGAAACCCGATAGCAGCGTTGAACTGAAAAAAATAATTGGAGCAGCTAAAAAAACAATGACTCAAAGCAATAATTCACGTGTACTCATCGAATCAGCTTTGAAGGGTGCACGAGCAGCGATTAAAAAAGCCGGTGGTAGAAGTAAATTGCCTACACCACGTATTCTACCCGTGCCAAAGAAAGTAGGAGGATTTCTGCCATTTCTCGTACCTATTTTCGCGGGTCTCAGCGCTGCTGGAGCTCTGTCCGGTGGTGCAGCAAGCATAGCTAAAGCTGTAAACGCTGCTCAGGCAGCTAAGCGCGATTTAGAGGAAAACAAGAGGCATAATAAAACAATGGAAGCTATAGCATTGGGTAAAGGATTACATTTGAAACCATATAAAAAAGGATTTGGTCTTTATGTGCAATCAAAAAACGTGAAGTAACGCTACCACGTCGCCCCCTAACCGATTCCGATCTATCAAAGTATGCTAGAATTATGAAGATTCCACACTTCCGAGGAGTTTTCATGCGAGATGAATTACCCAAAAGCGGACCATTCAAAGATGAATCGGCAATTATTAATCTCGATGATAATAATGGACCGGGAACGCACTGGGTGGCATACAAAAAAACTAATAACCAAGTAATTTACTTTGATAGTTTCGGGGATCTTCGACCGCCAATGGAATTTATCGGTTATGCGGGCGTTGGTAGCGTTAACTACAACTATAATCAGTATCAAGACTATGATGCGGTAGAATGTGGACATTTGTGCTTAAAATTTCTTTGTAATCAACTAAATCGTAAAAACAAATATTCTCTATATAAACCTATATCATGATGGTTCAAATTTAGTTGTCAATCAGTCCCTCATCATGAATGATACTTTGACTTTGACTATATCCGGAACATCATCCGTTCTCCAGGCACAATATTTTCCACCTATCGAACTTTCTCCATATAAAAACTATACTCTAGGGCTTGTGGAATTATTAACGTTCAACTCCATTCCCAACATAGACGTTGGTAACAATAAAATTCACATTGGTACGGAGGTTATAAGTGTGCCTACCGGTAGCTATGAATTGGAGGATATTGAGAATTATGTGAAGCAAGTGTTGGCCGATAAAAAAGCTGTTATCGAAATCAAACCAAATAATAATACTTTGCGCAGCCAAATTACGTGTAATCGTGACATAGATTTTACACCCGATGACTCCGTTGGAAGGTTACTAGGATTCACCCGACGTATTTTGAAAGCTAATAAAAACCACGAGTCTGATCTTCCTGTAGCCATTCTGAAAGTGAACGCTTTACGAGTCGAATGTAATCTCACGACCGGAGCATACATCAACGAGCGCAAAGTACATACGATCCATGAATTCTTTCCATCAGTACCACCTGGATATAAAATCATTGAAGTCCCATCACACGTAATTTATTTACCAATTATTGGCAAGACAATTGATCACATTCAATTGCGAATAGTGGATCAAGATGGTGATTTAGTTAATTTCCGCGGAGAAGTTATAACAGTACGACTACACATAAAATCAGCTTGATCAGAATGGGTATCGTTTTCAATGCCAAACGCATTAATTATAATAAGCCACAATGCGTGAACCAAATTAGTCGACGACCTACTCTCAAGGTGTTAACACATCAGAACACTCAGTTTCTGAAAAACCTAGGATTAAAAATCAAACTAGGAGGAAAAAAATTGTAAACCGACTTGAAATACTTTGTATCTTCTGCTGCATACAATGGAAGAGGAAGCGATAAATATTCATACGCCCATTGTTTTTGATGAATCTATAGTACACTATGAAATTCATGCTCATCAGCCTTATGCATCATCAACTTTCAATAACAGTGATGAAATAAGAATAGCTGTGCAGCATCAAGATCTCAGCGTATTACCTAGCAAGAGCTCGCTGCACATAAGAGGAAGAATCGTGAAAGCCGCAGAAGATGTTGCCACTGCTGCAACGAGTCTTGTCAACAATGCTATTTGTCATATGTTCGAAGAAGTGCGATATGAACTTAACGGTATAGAAATCGATCGAAACAAAAATGTTGGTCTAACGAGTTTAATGAAAGGTTATGTATCTCGAAATCCCAGTGAAAAATCATTGATGGAAAATACAGGATGGCTAGACGTTGAAGAAAGTATAAAGTTGACTAGCGATGGTTACTTTGACGTATGCATACCTCTCAGCTTAATGTTTGGATTTGCCGAAGATTATCAGAAGATTGTCATCAATGCTAAACATGAGTTAATTTTGTCTCGATCGAAAAGTGATGTGAATGCAATCATACAGACAGCTGCTGAAGAATTTAAAATTATTATACATAAGGTGGAATGGCTTTTGCCATATGTAACAATTTCAGATCAAAGGAAAATCGAGCTACTGAATTTTATTGCTAAAGATGTTGCAATTCCAATAAGTTTTCGAACTTGGGAATTATACGAGTATCCGCAACTCCCGAATACCACGAGACACGTGTGGACAGTCAAGACGTCTTCGCAGCTAGAAAAACCTCGATTTGTAATTCTGGGATTTCAAACGGCCAGGAAAAACAAGATGGAAAAGAATGCAAGCCATTTTGATCATTGTAAAATTAGTGATGTGAAACTGTACTTGAATTCACAAAGCTATCCCTATGGTAGCCTGAATCTCAATATCGATCAAAATCAGTATGCTTTGCTCTATGAGATGTATGCGAATTTTCAATCTGCTTATTACAATAAGGAAACTGAACCATTATTGAACAAGAGAGATTTCTTGCAATATGCCCCGTTAATTGTAATTGACTGCTCAAGGCAAAATGATTCATTGAAAACTGGCCCAGTCGATGTTCGTGTAGAATTTGAATCAAAGAATAATTTCCCGGCTGAAACATCCGCATACTGTTTGATTTTGCATGATCGAATAGTAGAATATAATCCAATCAGTGGTGGGGTAAGAAGAGTGGTATAAGAGTCAGCTTTATAAAATGACTCGCGTCAGTTGCCCGTTCGACATGGACTTGATTGTGGATATTCAGGGGTTTAAGCAGCCGATTGATGCGTTTGTGCTGAAAGAAATTGCTGTAATACCAGCCAGCGACGAGAAAGCGGCTCAGCCCACGACGTTCTTCTTCGCACCACCGTGCGCATGGACAGGATTACCAGTGGAATATCAAAATATAAATTCATGCCTCGAGCGAAATTTCCCCGGATGGTCTTGGGAGTCGGGAGAATTACCCTACGGAGCAGCTACAAATATAATCAAAGCCATCTTGAAACTTACTCGAACCATTTACGTAAAAGGCTTGGAGAAAAAAACATGGTTGACCAGCATTATGGATGAATCATCAGCATCGTCCATCGTTGACTTGGAAACGCTCGAGTGTCCTTCACTACGAAAACTACCAACAATTTCATCTTTTACCCCATGTCCTTATCATCCCGATATCTCTGAATTTCATTGTGCTACGAGAAATGTACAATCGTTGAAAAATTGGCTTAGCGGGTATCATGCTGTGAATACAACGTTCTTTTGAAATAAATAACATGTTACTGGTAAAAATGATTTTTTATTTGAAAATCTCCTCCTCCTCCGCACAAAATATAATAATATTTTCACAAAATCGATAGCGAATACGATAGTCACTGATGTTACTACAGTTCGTTACATCACGATATCGATGTGTGTCCAAGATCAAACGGCTTGGAATTCGAGACTGTTGTATTTTCCACCATGGAAAACCAATGATAGATGACCGTCTTTGGCGGTTTTCACTGTCCTCTTCAGTAGATTTTCATCAGCCTCGAAAACACGGAAGATCCTCTCTGGCAGGAAAACGACGTATTCATTGGCTATTTCGACGAGAATCCTCTCACCATATTTAGTTCGAACGGTCTTGAGATTGCTGACAAGATGTTGTTTCTCCGGTTCCATATCTCGCAGCTTCCTCGTTGGAAGAAATTGCTTGACATTGCTCGCCTCGTTGAGGGATGATAGATCCATTGTCTTGCAATTGAAGATTCACAAAATTTTCTTGCACAAATCGTATGTCCGATCTCGTTCTTATGAGGTTTTTCACTTCGTCGATGTTTCGCAAAAGCAATTCAATTCGTTCTTTAAGCTCGATGCGTCTATCTGGCATCCCGATTTTAGTTCGTGTGATTCAAATCAAGCCGGTTGATTTTATATCATGGTACCAAGCTGGTTCCTCCCCCAACTATCAGCTCAGTCTTGAAAGAGAGGAGAGAAATAGGAGAGGGGAGAGCAGCGTAACCGAAAATCGTTGCACGTGCAAACTCTTTCAAAGGGATACCGCATTTTCCTGAGAAGTTAATTTCCAAGAATTGTCACTTATAATGCAAACTCTACAGAAAGAGATTCAACGGGTTCACCCGGATGTTTGAGGTCCGTGAAACGTGATCTTGCCGCCGATTGATCTTTCTTCCTTATCATCGATGACGTCACACATGAACGCGTTCGGCCGAACGCATTCATCTAGCCGCTAACAAAATTTAATTATAAGATCAGAGTACCGCGACAATTCTCAAATCCATGATTTTTCAAACGCCGAAGCACTGTGAGGCAGGAGGGCGTCAGATGGCGGGCTGTAAGATTGCTCTACCAGGTTCAAGAAAGCGCCGCAAGATGTCAGTGATCAGCTGTCTGAAACGTTCCTCGTTCGATTTTTGAAAATTATTCGTTATCGACTCGTAATACAAGGTTCGAGAAAGCGTCGCTCCATCGATGTTCGTAACAGATATTTCTTCCGCGAAGAACGATGCTTATGCTATTTTTTAGGCTTAAAACCATAGCTTATGAAACCATATCGTTGAGGATTAACTTTTCCGTAATAAGGTGTACTTCCGCTGATCTGATTATTCGTATGAGAAGGAGGGGGAAAATTTCGATGCTGTTCTTCCGCGAATTTTTTCAAACTTTGAGATATCGGATTTTTTTCCATAATTCACTCAGCGGGATCGAGCAGTGGGTAAATAGATTGACTATAGCAGACAACGCCATCTACCGGATTGGCAGCGAGACTTGGCAACGCCATCTGAGGCTGCTGTCGGTAAATATTGAGCGGGATCGAGCAGCGGGTAAATAGATTGACAACGCCATCTACCGGATTGAAAGATAACGCTATCTGAGGCTGCTGTCGGTAATTGAGCGGGATCGAGCAGCGGGTAAATCGATTAGCAGACAACGCCATCTACCGGCAGCGAGACTTGGCGACGAGGCTGCTGTCGGTAAATATTGAGCGGGATCGAGCAGCGGGTAAATAGATTGACAACGCCATCTACCGGATTGGCAGATAACGCCATCCTACCGGATTGGCAGATAACGCTATCCGAGGCTGCTGTCGGTAAGGTAGAACACTCAATTGAGCGGGATCGAGCAGTGGGTAAATCGATTGACAACGCCATCTACCGGATTGGCAGATAACGCCATCTGAGACTGCCGTCCGTAAGGTAGAACACTCAATTGAGCGGGATCGAGCAGCGGGTAAATCGATTAGCAGATACACAAACTCACCGTTGGTCAAAGAGAAATCTACCTTACCGACCGGCTCAAGGCAGGTCACCGTGGCAAGTGGGCCAGAACCCGCCTCTCTAAAAACAGAACGTGATCTGAAACCCACCTTAATATCCTTACGATCAATCTTCGAGACCCCTAAATAACCTAAATAACCGGCACTATCGATAACCTAAATAACCTAAATAACCTGCACTGTCGGTAAAAGAGAGCTCAGCCGTCGGTACAAGAGGGATCAGACACAAACCCACCGTTGGTCAAAGAGAAATCTACCTCACCGACCGTCGCAAGGCAGGTCACCGTGGTAAGTGGGCCAGAACTGTCCTTACTATACTACTCCGGCTGTATCGGTATTCGGTACAGTTGGTAGTGGTTCGGATTCCACTATAAAAAGTAGGTCCAGGAAGGAGGTGGCGCCCTGGTCTGGCAATCCAAAAAGGCTACCAAGGCTTATTACCGCAATTTCGACCTGGGGACTGTTGCACCGCTGGCAACCACAACAAGGCGCATGGACGAAGCTCCAGCTGTAGGACGTACGATCTACGACTACAGCTGTATGCCCGTTAAGGCCATCTAGCGTGTCGCGACGAAGCTCCAGTCCCGGGAATCGAGAGAGCGCGCATAAATAAGTAGCGTAGGACGTATTGGGAGAGGAAAAATGCCCTGTAACCCTTCGGGGAATCAGTAAAAACCCCACACATAATATAAAAATAACAAGACACTCAGATTTCAATATTCATTATCAAATGGAAACTGATGATTTCCTTAAGTACAGGAATTGCTCCAATTCCTGTATCAATGTTTCAGGGTGTATCAGTAATACAAAAATTGCTTCAGAGTGTACTTCATAAAATCATCAGTTTCCATTTGATAATGAATATTGAAATCTGAGTTTTTTTTCGTTATTTTTATATATCTCGCCTATTAAACTCAATTAAAGAGTTAAAATTCTAAGAACAGTTTATTTGAGACTAAGTTGATCCCTTGGCAGGTGTAGGCACAAAAAAAAATGTTTGCTAACAATAATCTGTCTTTAATTCAAAAAAAGGAAAAAAAAATATTAAGTCAATTGAGGGGGATCTACCACTCAACCTAGAATGCTCATCTTTTGCCAGAATTTTTTTTTCTATCGAAGCTGACTATTTCCGGTGTGGCCCGTTGCAAAATCAAAAAAATTTTTTTTTGAAACTCTCTAATATACGTAGTATACATTGATATATACATTAGACTGGTCCTTATTGGGGGTAAAAAAAAATCCATGTTGGATTCCCTCCAATCGGTTAAAAATCCTGAAAAAAAATTCCCTAATTTTTTCAGATTTTTATTTCATTCCTTTATCTCCCTATCTTAGGGTGAAGTTTCAAATTGAGGATAGTACGATATTCATGGCGCCGCGATTTGATGAACTTTTCGTATAGAACACCTCAAAATAAGAAGAAAAATCTGGATAGAATTTTTTTTATCTTGCTTAGATCTCGAGTTCTCGAATTTTTTGTGTTATATTTTTGTCCGAATTTCATTTTTTCTTGTTTTTTGTCCGGTTTCTTCGATGCAGTTTTTGTATAGGACACCCCAAAATCAGAAGAAAAACAGGAACAAAATTTTTTCACATCTCGCTTAGATTTCGAGTTATCAAATTTTTTTGGTTTTATTTTTGACTGAATTTTTAAGTCGTAAAAATTAAATCTAAAAAATTCGATAACTCGAAATCTAAGCGAGATGTAAACAAATTTTGTTCCCGTTTTTCTTCTTATTTTGGGGTGTTCTATACAAAAAGTGCATCGAAGAAACCGGACAAAAAACAAGAAAAAAAAAATTGGGACAAAAATATAACACAAAAAACTCGATAACTCGAGATCTAAGCGAGATAAAAAAAAATTTTATTCCAGTTTTTCTTCTTATTTTGGGGTGTTCTATACAAAAAGTGCATTAAATCGCGGCGCAATGAATATGGTACTATTCTGAATTTGAAACTTCACCCTAAGATAGGGAGACGAAAGGAATAAAATAAAAATCTGAAAAAATTAGGCAATTTTTTTTTCAGGATTTTTAACCGATTGGAGGGGATCCAACATGGATTTTTTTTTCAACCCCCAATAAAGACCAGTCTAATATACATATGGTGTGTTCCACGGCTAATCGCACTGTGGAAACCCGACCGGTCTTCGATTCGGATAAAAAAAATTTTCCTCAAAGTGCATCATAAAAACAGCATGTGATAATTTTTTCAAATTTTTTCCGTAATTTTTTTTCCAGTTATGAATGTCTGAAAATTCGATCAAAAAAAAGTTCAAAGGCAAATGTCTCCGAGACGAAACATTTAAATTCAATTGCTCGCGTGCCAAAATTTGCGTTTCGAACTGCGCTTTTAGAAACAAATAGTGTGAACGAAATTTATTTGAAAAAAAAAAAATCTTTCACGTTTTAAAAATTCAAATTGACTTTTTGAAATAACCCCATTTTTGATTTTTTAAAAAAAAATTTCCCGAATTCCGTATCCAATTTCAAAAATGTTAAGCCCTTAGTGAGAATGGGCAATTGATATCTACTATTTTTCCGTGAATTTTGAAGTTCATTAAAATTAGGAAACGTGCACGTATCTCCGGAACGAGATATTTTCAATTGGATCGTAAGCACGTTACAATGTGCTTTTTGAACTGCTCTTTCAGGAAAAAGAATTGTGAAAAAAATTCAAATACATTTTAATCAGTTTTGTCACGTTTTCATGACTAACATTTATTTTTGGAAATAAAAAACGACTTAAAAAAAATCTCAAATTTCTTGTCTCATTGCGCAGATGTTGAGCCTCTTGTGAAAATGAAATAATATTCACTGTTGGAATTTTCAAGGGTGAGCGCGATGTTGTCAGAATGAGTCGTACACGAGCGCGCGCAACGCGCGTCGCAAAGATGAGTACTGAGAACATCGCGCCCACCCTTGAAAGTCCCAATAGTGAATATTATTTTCCGACTCTCACCAGAGGCTCAACATCTGCGCAACGTGACGAGAAATTATAGATTTTTTTTTAAGCGGGGTTTTTTATTTCCAAAAATAAATGTTAGTCATGAAAACGTGACAAAACTGATTAAAATGTATTTAAATTTTTTTCACAATTCTTTTTGATGAAAGAGCAGTTCAAAAAGCACATTGTAACGTGCTTACGATCCAATTAAAAATATCTCGTTCCGGAGATACGTGCACGTTTCCTAATTTTAATGAACTTCAAAATTCACGGAAAAATAGTAGATATCAATTGCCCATTCTCACTAAGGGCTTAACATTTTTGCAATTGGATACGGAATTTGGGAAATTTTTTTTTAAAAAATCAAAAATGGGGTTATTTCAAAAAGTCAATTTGAATTTTTAAAACGTGAAAGATTTTTTTTTTTTTTAATAAATTTCGTTCACACTATTTGTTTCTAAAAGCGCAGTTCGAAACGCAAATTTTGGCACGCGAGCAATTGAATTTAAATGTTTCGTCTCGGAGACATTTGCCTTTGAATTTTTTTTTGATCGAATTTTCAGACATTCATAACTGGAAAAAAAATTACGGAAAAAATTATCACATGCTGTTTTTATGATGCACTTTGAGGAAAAATTTTTTTATCCGAATCGAAGACCGGTCGGGTTTCCACAGTGCGATTAGCCGTCGAACAACTCGAAAGGACAACTTTGTCTTTTAAATTAATCGCTCTATTTTTTATAGCAAAATATGGTCGAAAATCGAATTCTGAGTAAAAAAGTATTGACCTTTATTAGCCTTAAACCTAATAGCTAACGAGTAATTTCACTTTATTACTTGAAAACTTTCTGCACATAATATCGAATTGGAGATACAACCTTGTCACAGATTTCCGTAGGACAGCGATATTTACGTGACAGTGAGTGACTAGTGGCTTATCGCAACTAAAAATTAAAAAAAATTTTTTTTAAATACAAATTCGAATTTTTTTGTAGAAAATTTTCGAGTAATAAATTGAAATTACTTGTTAGCTATTAGGTTTAGGGCTAATAAAGGTCGACACTTTTTTACTCAGAATTCGATTCTCTACCATATTTCGCTATAAAAACTATAGTGATCTGTTTAAAAAACAAAGTTGTCCTTCAAATCTTCGTGACGCCTCGACCAATAAAAAAAAATGGATGCACTACGTAGTACACTCTTTTGAACCATTTAACTTTGGTACATCATATTTTTTTTGCAATGCATACTTTGGAAGTTATAACGGTGCACACGTTGCGTGAACCACCCTGTATACATATAAAGAATACGATTTGCCTATTCCGATGACTGAGTAATAAAATAAAAGTTCTTGTGACTTCCATTTTAGATAAACGTATGAAGGATCAAAAGTAGAACCAATCACGAATGTCAGAATAGCGAAGTCGGTAGCGAGGTGGGTATGTAGGTTAGGCAGGTGGGCAGGTTTCGTAGGTCGTGAGTTCAAACCCCGCAACGGCGATTCTTCGAAAAATATATCGGATTCTTGGGCGACTTTTTTTTTTTAATGTCAATTGATTCTATTAATTTCACTTTGTGTAAAAATGTATATTCTATAATCAATAATTTTTTATAATTAATATATAATTGATTTCACTATTTATTATTCGTTCGTCAGCATCTAACATCTGTGTGGCAGGCTGGCCTCACTACGTCAGCCTTATTGTTCACTTCCGTTCACTATCGTACAGTCCGCAGACGAAGCGTCGGAATTCGAGATAAACTAGGTCGAGGGTGAAAATTTCCACTCGCGCCACGCCGCCAATATTGGCATCATTATGAATTGCGTTATTGGCCGAAGTTCGGCCGATCAGTCGGGCTGAAATTCGGCCCATCAGTCGGGCTGAAATTCGACCGATCAGTCGGGCTGAAATTCGGCCGATCAGTTGGGCTGAAATTCGGCCGATCAGTCGGGCCGAGCTTCGGCCAATCACGCAATTCATACAGAGGCCGATATTGGCGGCGAGGCTCGAGCCCACATCGGGGGGGGGGGCGATATTGGCAAGGTGTTATCATACAGGGCTCGGGTGTGCATCGGGCCACCAATGTTGCCGAGCATCGCGGATGGTGGCCCGAGTATCGGCCCAATGTCGGGCCGATCGGGATATATACGTATATATTATTATTCACAATTTCTTTTACTCATCTTTAATTTGATGACGTATTCTCGGTGGCTCTTTCGCTTGTCCCCGAGAACCCCCTCGTTGCGATGCACGGTGATCCGCAGATTTCCAACCCCTTGAAAAGCGTGGTCGTGTCGAGTCCTTCTGCGGCAGAACGTGGCCGATATGGGGAGAGAAGATCTTGTCGTCGGAGCGTGTTGATGGAGCGAGGTTCTCGGAACGAAAGAGAGCGAGTCTTCGCGACATGTTCCCTCGATCCCTCATCGAGATCACTTGTCATGCGCACTTGTTTTTTGGAGAATTACGCACGCGCTAGGTGGGCTAAAGACCCGGCGACCTTGTGCTGTACGCGCGATCGGTGATCGATAATCATCGATCATGCGCGTGTCATTTCGCGGTATAACGCATGCGCGGGGCGGGCAACGGTCACGGCAGACTCGTGCACCTTACAAGCCCGAGTAGAAAATTAAATAAGGCGCTAATGGGGTCATGATGAGGAAGGCCTGATCGATAACAAGGGCCGGGTCAGGCAGCCCGATCATGGCCTCATAATTTGTGTAACGCACATGTTGTGCCGTACCCTTATGTTTCTAGCCCGATCGGGGAATGATCGGGCAACCTTATCAAAGAATGATCGGGTACCCCGATCATTCCCCGATCGGGCCAGAAACATGAGGGTATGACACGACATGTGCGTTACACAAATTATGAGGCCATGATCGGGCTGCCTGATCCGGCCCTTGTTACCGATCAGGCCTCCCTCATCATGACTCCATTAGCGCTTCATTTTATTTTTTAATCGGTTGCTGCTCCTGAAAACGGGCTGGGATGAAATGATTCGCAACAAAATTTATTCATAAAATTTATTTATTTATTTATTTATTTATTTATAATTATATTTATTTAACAAGGTTTCTTTTATTGCTTTAGGTTTCAATATAACTTTGAATATCTCACGAACTGAATTCAAAGCCGTTTCGAGTAGTAGAGTAGTAAATTTTGGGTGGTCAAAAGAAAAAGTAAAGAAGGGAGTACAACTAATGCAAATAAAACAGAACCACATGAAGAATGAAGAATAGACATGCGTATCAAGAACGACAATCAGAAAATACGATAGTCAACACAAATTAAACTAAATTAAATTAAGAGAGTGAATTTCAATTGATTCGGTACACATGCAGCTGTGAACATATTAGGTTATAATTGAAATGTATAAAAGAGTTGCGTCCCGTTGAAATAAATATATAAATATATAATCAAACCTTTAAATGTAGAGACACGAATCGCCGCACTTGGTTTTTTCATCAATCTCGTGGTCCAATGGAGAGCAAGCACTCGAACTAATTAGAACGAAAAAGATAAGCTCACACGACCACTGTAGAAAAGACGCTGACGAAATGAATAACCGCGTGGTAAGACCGGTCGTCCCGCGCACCGAATGTTCTCGAACGTGCTCGTCGTGCTACCTCTTTCCGGAGACGTTCGGTTATGACGCGGTCGGCCTCAGACCCGCGAATTTTGATCGTTATCGGTGATATCTTTTTTTAGGTTATTGCATGAAAAATGTAAATTCATATGACACTGACGTTTTTGTCGAAGTTTATTCATTTATTGTTGTTGTTTGTTTCATCACATACGAAGAAGGCCAACCTTACGAGGCACCGATAAGGCACTGATCAGGCCACCCTACTTAGACATGCCGTATCAAAAACACTCTGACCGTGTACCGATAAGGCTGCATGATCAGGCAGGCATTACCAAAACCTGATCGGACCCTGATGTACGCAACCTTGATCAGGCATCCCTTATCAAATCATAACCAGGCCCCGATGAATGCGGCTTCGCTCAGGCAGACATCGCTAAATAATGATCGGGCCCTGATGTAGGTGACCTTGTTCAGGCATCCCTTATCAAATCATGACCCGGCCCCGATGAGGCAGCCTTTCTCAGGCAGGCATTACCAAAACCAGATCAGGCCCTGATGCTACGTAAGGCTAGCCCGACCCATTTTCTATTCGGGAAGACATTCTGAAAGATGTCTCCAACAAACGCGGTCGCGAGAGTAACGCGAGTTCGCGAAGCTGCAACATAAATTCCACGGGAGTAACGTACGAATTAGTTAAAACAAGTTTTCCACGGGAGTAACGTGGGAAATAAAATAAACATTCATTAATCGGTGCGCGATAAAATTCAACGCGTTAATAATCAACGGTCTCGTGAGAGTAACACGAACCGGGTTTTTTTTAAAACTTAACGATTGAAGTGCCACGGGTTGCCGTGTAGTTTTAAGTTCAAATTAATACCATTTTAATAAACTTTTTAACAAACATTTTAGTGAACTTTAAGTGTAATAAACTTTTGAATAACCATTTCAATAAACATTCTAGTGAACTTTAAGTGTAGCCATAAGTTCGAGTGCTCGACCCCATCGCAACGCGGCCTGCGAGCCGCCTTCATCTCCGGGAGTTCAAGCGCGATCCGTCGGCGACCAGCTTGTGGGCTAGGTACTGGCGGCGACTGTATCGTAAGTCCTAGGCACCTGCGGGCAGATAAGAAAACAGCCGAAGTACCGTCCGAACACGCGTGTGTGCGGTACTTACCGGTATTTTATTGACCTGTAAGCTTTTATCTCCTTTTCAAATAACTTTAAATTCTTTTTAATAAACAACAGTAATTCGACAAAAGATCGACAGTCGCGTTTGTGTCATTTCTTTCCGTCGGGTGGCACGGGCCCGTACGGGACGTGTAGCCCCACCCTCCTTCATTTCTTTCACGCTATCCAAAATTAAAGTGAAATCTTTTTCTATCTTTAACAACTTTATCAATAACTTTAATAAATAAAATTATCTTTTTCAATTGGTTGCTGCGCCCTCCGCGCAGCTGGTAGCCGCTTTACTTTTTCCATTCCCATTTTATTCTAAATACCGACCCGCGCAACACCCACCTACCACACTTGGTGGTATGTAACAGTATAATATGAAAACGCATAATCCGAATGTACATTATATACGGGCTATCGCTAGCTCAGAATACGTTCGCCAACCCCGCAACGAGATAAATACAGTTTCGTGAAGTTTTGTATTACGAATGAAATTGCCCATTATGGTACAATATCATCGAAAAGTTCGGGAGCGGTTTACACTCCCTTGAGTGCGAGATATAAATGAAGCCAAAAATACGTAACCTTTATTTTTCCATCATTCATTCATTGACAAAGTCACATTCCGATTGGACTAAAACCCTCGTAGACATGTTAAAAAAACCCCATTTCTCAGAAAAGTAATAGTCAATTGTCTGAATTTATTGTCCATTCGCATCACCAATGCATAGTGCGCATAAAATGCAATAACTTTGCTATTGCAACTTTTTTTCTAAGCGATATACTGTAACGTTACTCTTTTTGGAGCAGGGCTGAACCGTACTCCAAAACGTAACGACGCGTAGGTTCAGGCCCACGCGTTGAAATTTTTGGGGCAGGAGCTGGAAATAAATTGTACCATTATATTCTAAATAATAATTATTTATTGAGCGACGAGTTTTCCGTGGTTACATCCGTTTATATAAAAAAAAACAGAAATAAATTTAACGAGCAGGAAGCTTAACTAAAAAAATCGTAAAAATCTGTCGCCGGCTGAAAATGAAAAAGGGGTGGTATTAGTAGGGGTAGGAGGGGTGGTGGAGTCCAGGGGTGACAGTCGTCCCGTCCCCAGGACAGTCGTCACGAGTCCCAGATTATCCACACGTGGTCGGAACGGATCCAGGGGCGACAGTCGTCCCGTCCCCAGGACAGTCGTCACGAGTCCCAGATCCGCAGGTTATAGTTGGGAAGGGTAAGAGGTTAATATTTTTCGGTGAGGATAGGAGTAGATGGACGTGGAAACCCAGGGGCGACAGTCGTCCCGTCCCCAGGACAGTCGCCACGAGTCCCAGATTTACCACGAGTGATCGGAACGGATCCAGGGGCGACAGTCGTCCCGTCCCCAGAACAGTCGTCACGAGTCCCAGATCCGCAAGGTTTAATTTAGAGGAGGGGTAGAAAATTTTTGAGTTTTAAGTGAGGAGAGGTATAGATGGACGTGGAAACCCAGGGGCGACAGTCGTCCCGTCCCCAGGACAGTCGTCACGAGTCCCAGATTTACCACGAGTGATCGGAACGGATCTAGGGGCGACAGTCGTCCCGTCCCCAGGACAGTCGTCACGAGTCCCAGATCCGCAAGGGTTTAGTTAGTAGGAGGGGAGAAGAGAGATAATTTCAGCGCGACAGAAATTCGTTTTATTCCGAAATGTTGAGCTTCCTGGTTCGTACAAGTGTGATTTATTAAATGATTTATTATTATATTTTTTGTTTTGTCGGGATGTTCGTCGTTGTCCGATGCCGTTGTCTGGGCGTAATTCCGGCTCTTCTTAGCGACGTGATTCTGTCGACTGGAAACTTTTGCTCCAGTCGAATTAGCAATTTTTATTTTATTTTATTTTATTTTATTTTATTTTATTTCATTTTATTTTATTTTATTTTATTTTATTTTATTTTATTTTATTTTATTTTATCGATGAGGTGTCGGGCATAGATTCACCCTAGCATCATCGGTCCCTGGCAGATATTTGCCTTGTCGGGCCTATTTCGGGCAGAGCTTCGCCGTGATATAGATTTGAGGTATGGTTCTCGGTCTGAGCAGAGGCAGCGGTTTCCCCTGCGAATGGAGTCCGAGAAAAGACTAATTTGGAGGCTTTATTTTCGGGCTTTTATATGCTTTGGGCCTGCCCCTACTCCGGTACTCGTGACGTCAAACTTCTCTGTCTTGCTCCGGCCCACGGCTCACGCTTATCGGCGTGCCCTCCCTCTCTGCCACACCAGGTAATCGCGATCGATACTTGAGTTGATTATCCTGGTGTGGACTACTGGCCGGCCGATAACGTCGCGAGCGCTCATGCCGTCCGAACCGAAAGTTCTTTTTCTTTCTTCTTTTTTTTTTTTTATATATATATTTTCAGCGGGAAAGGGCGAGATTTATTGACGTCTCAATACGTTATAAGCGAATAACGAAAAATCCTACGATTTTTAAGAGTGGTTTTAAGCCTCTGAGAAGGTCGGTCTGCTGAATTGCTGTTCTAAATGTTTAATTATAATGCAACACTTGCTACGGACATGAAATGATGTAAATATTATCAATGGAATTACCAATTATGACACCCCCTTATATGCAAGATATGGAAAAATCAAAAAACACGTAAACTTTATTTTTTCATCATGTATACATTGACAAAGTCACATATCGTTCGAACTAAGACCCTCAGAATTATGTTTGAAAACCCCATTTTTTAAATAGATAATGGTCAATTGTTCAAATTAATTGATCGTTCTTATCACAAATGTATAGTGCGCATTAAATGCAATAACCCCTCCATTGAAATTTGTTTTCTATCTCCCCCCGTTCACGAGTTATAATCGAAAAACGAAAAATCCCCCGATTTTTGAGGGCAGTTTTCACCCCCTAAATATGGCACTCAGCAGATAAGAAAAAATACGTGTCAAATATTTTGACGGGCTCTACAATCGTGGAAAGTTTGATCAGAATCGGAGGGGGACACATCGTGCGCCTTCCTTGTTAGTTGCTTCCTATCGAATTTCTGTCCTCCCGCGTGAGTTCCGTTTAATCTGTTTTTTTCTTTCGACTAAGGAAACTACTTAACGAAATTGGACCTGTTGTATCCTGGGTGAACCTTCCACGGAACGTTCGATCGGATGCAGCGACAGCGGAAAACGGCACGTGCGGCTTCGTCGAGTCCGCGGACTTTTGACGGTCACTTTGGTGACAAAACCATCAGCACAAAAAGTGCAGCCCGGTGCTGATGCAGGATCGAACGATCCAACCCGTTACGATCACAAGTGATCAACGAGGGCGGAACAATTACTCACGATAAGGGTTGAACTTTCGTACGTTTCATCTACATATCAACGCTCGGTCATAAGTGTGGGCTCTACGACGAACGCCGGCCGAAATTTTTTCTCCTACTACATCTGTATCCAACCGGCCTTTCCGTACATATACGTACGCATGCCGCTTTGAGCTGTACTGTTGACGCGCACGCGACTCCGTGCGGCCGGGTCCTTCTCTCCCCATAGGCCAGCGTTACAGGCTCTTGTGATTTCTGTCATTCTGGATGGTGTCAAAATATCGATTGTATTCCCTGATTCACCAATTGATTTTATTGAAAAGAAGATAAGATGGAATTAACCGATTGCGTGGTTTTCTTCTCTACAACTATTGTTCGAATATTTATTTGATACATTCATCCATTCTCAAGAAATCTATGAGACGGCGATCCGCACTTTGCGTTCTGAAGTTTTTCATTTTCGCCTTTTTAACTAGACTACTAGATTTCTCATTTCTACGCGCGTCTCGAGTTAAGTGATTCACGCCTCACTTTGCACCACAATAACTATTTGAATTTTGCAGAGAAAAAATAATTCCTTTTTTATTAAAAGAGAGCGAGTCAGCGCCTACAAGTAGCATAAAAAGCCCGGAATAGTATTTTAAGCAACGAGTGCGGAAATTACACAACAACAACAATTACGGCTGTACCACCAGTTATTACATATGGTTGATTCCGGCTGCCCGCACGAGTAGCTTATATTAATTTCCTTCACGAGTGCAGGAAGATGCCCGCACTAGCTGTCCCGTTCCCGTTTGAGCGAAACAAGACCTTTCACAGTTTTTTGATTATCCACTGTTACTAACTTCGCAGCGTGAGTAATGTAGTCTTTGGCACATTACTCGCGCTGTGAAGTTAGTCACCGTAGGTATTGAAAAACCGTGGGAAATGCCGCATTTTCCAAACGGAAAAGAGACAAGTAATGTAAGCATTTTCACGCACCCATAATGAAAATCGATTTTTTTCGCGTACGGGCCTATTCGTGCTGAATGTCTCATAGAGTTTCATCGTTTATCTATTTGATGAATCGTGTGGTTGCAGTAGACTAGCACCGGAACCAAAGCTCTTGCCTCAGGAGGAGGTGACTTACGCCGAGCCAGTGTTGGTCCCGCAACCGCCAAAGTTACACTCGCCAAAAGAGACAATGAGAAAACCACCGCCCACACCGGCGGAGACGCTGTTCCAATTCTCTGATGGTTACGGATATCGGGGAGCTCGGGACAACTTTGGCACTCTAAGATCACATCAGGGTGACGCATACAGGCGAAACGACGGTTTTGCCACCACTCGCAGCGTGAAAAAGGTCTATCTATGAGAAACGAGCGAGGAGGGAGGTGGCCGTCATAGAAGTCTCGGACGGCCAGCGAGAAATCGTCACAACGCGACGACGGGCCGGAGTCGCAACGTGACAACGGGAGGACAATCGAGCCGCGAGCTGGTGGGCCCGAGAACACTCGAGTCGCCTTCGCCGCCCCCCAGCGTCTCGTCGAGTTCCCCATCACCTCCCTCCTCGTCGCCATCCCCCACTCTCGTACCGATTGCGATGAACGGCTCCCCTCCGCCTCCCACGCCACCTTGCAGTTTCATCTACCGTTCATAGTTCTGCAAGGTATCGCGAATCCAGCTGCCATTATCATTACCACACATAAACGTGAAAATATGCTACCTCGCATTTAAGAAGCGTGTCACGATTGTTGAACGTGACGTCGGACCATGGGCTGGGTTTTTCCACTTATTTTTCTGTACGAACGCTGAGGACTGTGTGTTTTTATCGCGAGTAGCCGAGATGATCATCTCTAAAATGGTATGTATCGACAGCTCGATATTCCCGAATATTC
Source organism: Sussaba pulchella (assembly GCA_963971145.1). Taxonomy (NCBI): domain Eukaryota; kingdom Metazoa; phylum Arthropoda; class Insecta; order Hymenoptera; family Ichneumonidae; genus Sussaba; species Sussaba pulchella. The sequence goes on from CAXAQZ010000121.1 coordinate 86,746, forward strand.
CGGCGTGACGTTACATCGCGGTGTAGCCTGAATTGTAGTAATCTCTACTATTATGTTCGACGACCGACTGATAGAATGTTTTAATTTCTTATAATGTTTTTTTTCTTGAGTTTTTTTAAATATTAAGGGATTTATTTTTATTAAAAATGGTTTCATTATATTTTACATATTTGGAATGAGATATTGAAGAAAAAAGTCAATTATCAATGAATAAAATTATGCGGGAATATATAGTTCTCAGTCGTTACGGCTTAACAACAGCAAGTCGACGCCGGTGGTCGCCTCGAAAGTCCGACTGCAAATGGACGGATCTGATTACTTTAGATACCACGACATGGCCCTGGAGAATGCGGGATGTTAAAAAAAATGTTTATATCAATTTAAAAAAATACGTCAGAGAGAAAAAAAACTTGGATTATTCAAAAGAGATTCGGGTGATAGACAGCCATTTATGAATCGTGGAGATCGCGGCGTTGGTCTAACACAATCGGTTACGACTATTGTTTATTACAGCTTTATTGATCTCCTTCCTTGTTCTATTTATCGAGACCACGCGCTTAAGCACTCTTTCATGTAGGCAACGAACGAGAAGATCGACCAAAACCGATAACAGGAAACGGCTTGCGGCAAAATACGAGAGTACACGATAGTGAATAAAGAAAACGCAACAGAAAAAAAGAACACACAGCGAGAGGACAGGGCTTGTATGTACATATGATACAAAAAACAAAAAAAGCATATACAGATACAAAGAACAAGGGAACGATCAAATCTGTCCAACTATCTTGGGCTCGACGATGTTTGTAGAAATCTTAAAGTGCTTATTATCTCAGTGTGGTTAGGAAGTAACGCGTATGTGATATATTCTATATGACAAGATGTTTTTTAGACTACGGGGCATGAAATAGACGACGGCTTAAGCTTAAATAGTTGAATCGATCTTCGACTTTGGAGGAGATTGAGACCCGCAACGACAAGAACTTGCGAGCTCTCTACTTCGTATTGCTTTGGTAAAAATGCGGCGGTCCAAATATTATTATTTCATGAACAGCATTCAGCGTTGGTCGTGTTTCTTTTTTCATTTTTTTTTTGTTACCACGAATTAGTGTGATTTTTTTTCAGACTTTGAATCAACGCGATGCAGCGAATAACAGAGCTGAGACCACGCCCAAATGTATCACGCACATATTACACTAAATCTAAATACTGTAATTTGTAACACCGTTATGGAATATTATTATCAAATATTAATTGACTCGATCAAATGTTAATGACTGATCGAGGGTTCGCACCGCGACTTCTTCTTCCTCCCCTGCGAAACACAAAGATTCAATGATCCTCAACGGGCGGGCCTTCGTTTGTCTGTGAACTGTCATGTTGTTTTTATAGATGTTCCAATCATGTCCATGCTAAATATTTCGTTTATCACATTTTTTTCACAAACTACTACACATTTTTAATGTGGACATTTATTTTTAAGTTTGCATAAAGCAGGTAAATCCAAGCTCAGACGATCATATTTCGCCTGCGCTGATGTAAGCTGGGACTTCCATGATATGAGTGAGTTCGGAAAATGTAGAGGAAAAAATCTACGTGCGTCAAAATTTCGACGGGATCGTATTTATTCTCTCAGAATCTTTCGATCGATGAAATCAGAACCTCGACGTTCGTGCACGGGTCCTCAATCAACGGTGGCCTTTGCCCCAGTGCACAGGTATGTGGCACTGGGGAGGCAACACGGTGAAATATAATGCTCTGAACTTGGTACGTGTTGGTTAAGCAACGATCGACATTAGCCCGCATGCGTTATCGAGGCACCCGGCCACGAATCTGCCATAAAACTATTTTCCAATAAATCCACCCTAGTCTTTTGCACTCAGTTTTTTCCCGACATAAGGTACATACATTTTTTTCAACAGGTGCTCGTTGCGTTCCTTGTTTTTTGTAAGAATACAATTACAAGAGGAAAGATTTTCCCCATGTTTGATAACACCGACGGATACAAGTCAAGTTCGAATCGAGATTCAGTAGGTGTAGGAAAATAAAAGACACATGCATCATACAAAAGATATTAAAGGTAAAATAGACAGCGTTAGGCATTGTGATTATCGTTACAGTTGCACGAAGGATTAAAGGACGAATAGTATTAACTATCAATAACGAAGTCACCTTGTTTCACGAAATTAGAAGGCTGTCGAGTCCACAAAGATGAATCGTACGTTAGCGTAAACACAACGCGTAGTAAACGGGAGTCC